>JAOQML010000004.1:765043-778255 GCA_027568935.1 Erythroxylum urbanii
CCCCAAATGGGGGTTCTGAGGACGGCCACCTTACCTACTTCGAGATAAGGAGGGATGGGAATTGGTAGCCTGTTCGGCTCGCACAACCTTCCCCTGTCAGGTATTCCCCATTCCTTGTATTTTCTTGTATTTTCTATTTATTTTTTTGTATTTTTCATCATTTGTATATTGTCTTATTTGCATGTGGGTCTACTGGAAACAGCCTCTCTACTGTGTAGGGGTAAGGCTGTGTACTATCGGACCTCCCCAGACCCTGCTTCAATGCGGGATTTCAGACTGGGTGATGGTAATGATGATGATGATGATTGACTATAATAATTAGTTATCCATTTCCTATACTACAAGTTTGTTATCTTGACTCCTTCGGTAACTCGAATTATGTACTTGCATGGCCACCTTGTGGCACATCTCATCCCATTTATAGTAATTGTTTAATAAAACAATAAATTAAAATTAGTTTATTAATAATTTAAAGTTAAATGATAAAAATCTCTCCAAACATCTCTTAATTTAAGAGATTAGTAGGGATGACAATTATGGCCTGGCCCGGCTCGACCAGACCCTTTTTAGCCCTGGTTGGTCTAGCCATGAGCGGACCATGATTCGCCTGTGGCCCACAATAAATTAAAATTAGTTTATTAATAATTTAAAGTTAAATGATAAAAATCTCTCCAAAAATCTCTTAATTTAAGAGATTAGCCCTTTTTTTTGGCCTGGGTTAGTCGGGTCACAGGCAGGCCACGGGCAGACCATGATCCGCCCGGACCTAGCCACAGACTGACCATGTTCCTCTCGGGCCAGGCCACGGTCGGCTCGGGTGAGCCACGGGATGGCCCGGCCCGGCCCGACCTGTGGCCTAGTCACTTCTCTCAAAACGACGTCGTTTTTATTTTTTCTTTAAAAAAATAATGAACAGGCCATGCCATGACCAAAACTTGGCTAGGCCAGGCCCAGAGCGGCTCGAGCCCAGCCTGACTCATTGACACACCTAGAGATTAATATTTTAGGTCTTATTATTTTTTGTTTTTCGGCGTCATTCAACCCTGCTTATAAATTTTGGTCATTTCAAATGACCATTACTTCCCTCCATATTCTTACTTTAACAAGAACTCAATATTTCAAAACTCCATATTCTTCATCACCTTCTCTTTTGGTTACTTCTTCAATCTTCTTTCTGCTATCCTCTTTTCATTCTTGTTCTTCCATAAACCAAGTGAAACGGGCTTTTAATCTAACAACATCAACTACGCAACCTCAATCTTGGATCTTGAACATTGGAGCAACTCGTAATTTTACTTTTGTTTTAGAAAATCTTACTATTCATAACGAATATCATGGTCCTAAAGCAGTCAAAATTCACAACGGAAAATTCATTCCTATCTCTCATGTTGGTTCATCCTTTTATCAATCTTCGGATAATATTTTTCGGCTTCGTAATGTCTTACTCGTTCCTTCTTCTTGTATGAGTTTATTATATGTTTATGCTTTTCTATTAATGTCGATAACATTTTTATTGGATTCTTTCCCAATTGTTTCGTGATTAAGGACATCCATACAAAGGAGCCCCTTTATTTAGACCATAATGATAATTGTCTATACTCTATGCTCCTAGAACTCATTCGATAGCCTCGTGGTTCAGTCACTGCAATGACTTGCACTTTAGAGCAATGGCATTCGTGTTTGGGATATGCAAATTATCATACAGTTCGACAAACTCTTTAACAAAATAAAATTCCTTATATTTCTCCTAATAAATCAAGTCTTTGTCATGCTCGTAGTGTCAATAAGAGTCACAAGCTATGTTCCATGGATGTAACCGATATTATGCACCATTTTATGATCATTATTCTAATTGTTGTTAGATTTTTTTAAGTACAGATTTGAAATTCTTGACATTTTTATCAATTTCCGTAGTATTGTTAAAAAAATTTTTGATCGACAAATAAAAAGCTCTCAAGTTAATTGGGGAGGAGAATAACACGCCTCGCAATGATATTTATTTAAAATGGAATAACTCAATGCAACTTCTGTCCTAAAACTCCAAAATAAAAAAGATGTGCAGAAAGAAAACATTGACATATTATAGAGATTGGTTTAGCATTACTTCAACTTTCCTCCGTTTCCACATATTATTGGACTTATGCTTTTGGTACTGTAGTTTACATAATAAATCGGTTGCCTACACCTATTCTTTCTTATTCTAATCCATATCAAATTCTTTTTCAACGAAGTCTTAGATTACAATAATTTGCATGTTTTTGGATGCTTGGGTTATCCTTGTTTGCGACCTTATACTCCACATAAATTATTACCTTGTTTCAAACAGTGCGTTTTTATGGAATACATCAAACTTCATACAGGTTTTTATTATCTTGATCTTGAATCTAAAAAGTTTGTTATCTCACGTCATGTTGTTTTTGATATACAAGAGTTTCCTTTTTCCAAATTTTCCATGACGAGTTCCAGTATTTATGATTCCTCTCTAACCACTATTTTTTAACCATCATAGCCCTGTAGATAGGCAGGTCGTTTACGAGGTCGATGGCTTTGTCTGATTGAAGTACTAGGATTTTGTGGAGTTTGTAAATATGTGGAAGGGGAAGGTGGATATGTAGATACAAGGTTGGGAACCGATAAGGTAATATGGGCTAGGTAGTATCTGAATGTTCAAAATCGGGTGGGTTTTCGGGTGTGTCAATTTTGTCTTCGAGTGTGTTTATTTGGTTTTGTATATGCGAAATGGGTTCAGGTATTTGGCCCATGTTGTGTGAATATTGTTATGGGCTTGTAAGTAAAATGTCAAGAGGTGCAGGTTGGGTGGTAATGTTTGTTAGGTATGGTTTTGTGATGAAGGGAAATGAGTGTTCATGAAATGTCACATCTCTAGAAATTATAGTTTTTTCCAAAACCAAATAAAACAATTTGTATCCTTTTTGACCAGGCACGTATCCGATAAACATACATTTGGTAGCTCTTGGTTCAAGTTTGTCCTTAAAAGGTTTGGTGTTCTTTGAAAAACAAAGGCAACCGAAAGTCCGTAAGTGGTCGTATTAAAGGGGTTTAGAGTAAAGTTTCTCAAAAGGGGTTATCCATTCAAGAGTTTTTGTAGGTAATCGGTTAATTATGTAAGTAGCCGTTAGCAAAGCTTCCCTCCAAAATTTTGTAGGTAAGCTGGCGTGGTACATAAGGGCGTGAGTAATTTGTAAAAGATGTTTGTGCTTATGTTTAATAACATCATTTTGTTGTGATGTGTAAACACACGTTTTTTATGAAGGATGCCTTTTCCTTGAAATAATTCCTTACAAGAATTGTTTAGGAATTTAGTTCCATTGTCGGATCGACACATAAGACTTTGGTTGAAAAATGTGTTTCAATTATAATGAAAAAGGTTTTGAGTGCAACGGAATAGTAAGGCCCAAGTACGTGTAGCACGTGATAATTCGTCAACGATTGTTAAAAAATATTTCGACCCATCTATATTTGATGTACTATATAGACCCCACACATTAAGGTGAAGTAGTTCAAAAGCTTTTTTAGCTACTATCTCGTGTTTTGGAAAAGGTTTACGTTCTTGTTTTGCTAAAGGACAAACATCGCAACAAAATTTTTTTGAAATATTTATCGGTAAATGTAAAAGTTTTGTCGGAGATACGTGTCCAAGTCTATGATGCCATAAAGTGTACTCATTAGATACAAAATGAAGGAAATAATTATTTGCGTAAAATTTGAGAGATGGACCTTTCAATCCCGTAATTAGGTTTTTGGAATTGAATTTATAAATGCCTCCCTCTACTTCCACAATTGCGACAATGTCATCACTCCACGGGTCCTGCAAGAATACTTGGTTATTAGCAAATATTGCTATAAGTTTATTATCGGTTGCAATCTTGTGTACTGACATCAGATTTTGATTAAAATCAAATACACACAAGGCATTAGCTAAAGTCAGTTTCGGATGCAATTTAACATCACCTACAGCGGTAACTTTTCTAAAAGAGTCATCGGGGAGGATACCAAGTTTTATGGTATGATTTTTGGCACATGTGGGTGGAAGCTCCTGAATCTACTACCCACGAGCAATTGTCATATTTATCGCTACCGAAAGAGAAATCGTTAAAGAGTGTACCTGTAAAATTGTTGCAGGCTATGTGATTAGCTTCTGGTATTTATTTACCTTTAATAATTCTCATGAGTTCCTGCACCTGTTTTGTGAGTGTGGCCATTTCTACCTTCTCTTCTCCATATTCTGCAATTCCAAAATCGGATTATCCATCGCAACTGATTGCAAACACAATTTTCCCTTTCTTCCGTTGCAATTTCCTGTACCACTCTGGTACTCCTTTCAATTTGAAACACGTTTCTCTAAAATGTCCCTTCTCATGGCAACAGTTACAATATTTGCCTCTTTTCGTATAAATCCTTTCTTGTTTCCTCCTTCCTTATTCCAATTCTGCCTTTTTTCATTTCTTGGAACAGAGGCACTGGCGGCAGTATTTGCTAGTAACGCTACATTTATTTGTGAATTGTTGCTAAACAAACCATTAATATTCCTTTGTTTTTCCACACTGAGGATCATAGAATAATTTGGCTCACAATAGTTGCGAATTCTTCCCATAATCCTAGCATAAATTGCATCAATTTATTCATGTTTACTACGCTCCTATTGTGATTTGCAGACTCACAAACACAGTTCATTATAGGCATCAGACTGTCTATATCATTCCACAACTTCTTTAACTTCATGAAATATTGAGTCACAGAATCATTACCTTGGCGGAGGTTGTTGGGTTCCTGCATTAATTGGTACAGGTGTGGATCATTATTTTCTCTGTAGCGATTTTGCAGCTCCTCCCATAGGTCTTGAGCGGTAGTTACCACTAAGAACGAATCTCGTATTTCCATTGTGAGTGCGTTAAGGATCCAAGCAATTAACATGTTGTCTGCAATTGTCCACTTTCTCAATAGTGTGTTGTTTCCTTGTGGCTTCTTTGTTTCTCCATTTACGAATCCTAGTTTGTTCTTCGCCTTTAGAGAAATAATCATCGATCTACTCCAGCTCAAATAATTGTTGCCGTCGATTACTGTCGTTACCATGAGTGTTCCCGGGCTGTCCGTCGGTGACACGGTAAGGTCATCTAGTTGGTTTATATGCTCTTCGTTGCTCGTTTCACTTGGTCCTTCCATTGTGTCTTCGTTTTGGGTTTTAGTGTTTTAATTGTGTAATCGGTAAGTGTTTATGGATCTCGCTCTGATACCATTCATATTTTGGTATGAATGGTAAATTTGATCGTGTTATTACTTTTCTTGCTCCTTAGTTTGGTCAAGTCCTTTCATTAGAATTTTTATTAATTTTGAAATTGAAGTTAGAGAAAATGTCGCTGTTCCAAGCATCTTCGGTAACCGACGAAGCAGTGTCTTCGATCCATTCTCAGCAGTGGATTCGTGGGATCCATTCAGGGACTTTACTTTTCCTTCTTCTTCTTCTTCGCTCATTCCTCGGGAGAACTCTGCTTTCGTTAACACTCGCATAGACTGGAAGGAGACACCTGAGGCTCACGTGTTCAAGGCGGACCTCCCAGGCCTCAAGAAAGAGGAAGTGAAAGTGGAGATCGAGGACGACAGAGTGCTCCAAATCAGTGGGGAGAGGAACGTGGAGAAGGAAGACAAGAACGACACGTGGCATCGCGTGGAGCGAAGCAGTGGGACGTTCTTGAGGAGGTTCAGGCTTCCGGAGAACGCCAAGATGGAGCAGGTGAAAGCGTCTATGGAGAATGGTGTTCTTACCGTCACTGTTCCTAAGGAGGAAGTGAAGAAACCTGAAATCAAATCCATTACGATCTCTGATTGAAGGTAGTTGTTGTTGTTGCAAAGAGTTGTGACATTCGGTTTCTTTTTGTGTCTATGTTATGTTTTATAATTATTAGCAAATAATGTTTTCACAGTATTATAATAAAGAAGGTTATGAACGGCGTCGTAGCAAACATTTCCCTCCATTTTGAAATCTTGCTTTTTCTTGGCTCTTTCCTTATTGATTCTATCGTCTTCTTCATCTTTCATTTCCTTTTCCTCTCCGTCTTCAGCTCTCTTAGCTTCTCTCTCTCTTTTTCCTTGATTTCTTTTAGCACTTCACTATCTTGTTGTCTTATAATCGAATTCGATCTCTATTATGAATGCGATCAGATGTTTCGGAAGAGCAATCACGAAGCAACAGAGACAGACGATAGGAAGACGACGAGTGTGAGACAGACGAAGATGATGATGAAGAAGACGAGTCAAAAGATGAAGGAGAACATGTTCCTTTAATTGATCAATGCTCAGCAGAGGTGTTGACAAGTATATGACATAGGTCTTAATTGGCGCCGCAGGTGAGAGTTACAAAAACTGACTTAAAGGTGATCCCATCTCCCGCCCTCGACACGCCATGTACAAGAATTGTGAGGTGTTTCGGTTATTTATTCAATTTAATTATTTTGTATAATTTTATCTTATTTTTCAATTCATTCATTTGTGTTTGTGTTTAGGAGGGTTTTGACATTGCTTATATATTTACATTCATTAATATTTATTTTCGTTTGTATTACTTAAAATTTCATATTTCCTGCATACACTGGAAATATGATGGCAAATTACAACGTATATCATGGAACAACTTTTAAGGCTACTTCTGAATATCAAGACACCAAGACTTTTGAGGCCAAAGTCCATAGTGATATTCTTGGACATCATGCAAGTAGGGTCAGGCTAAAATCTTGAATGCAAGTTATTTTAGTTATGTACTCATTGATCTTATTTATTTCGTGCCCATTTTGCTTAATTATCAAACTTCAATTATTAGTATATATATCTATTTATTTATGATAGCTTTAGGTGTAAAGCTGGAATCTTGTTTAGTCAATCAAACTATCAACATATCTTAGCGATTCTTTAGATGTTTTAGATAGCCAAGATCTTAGGAAAACTCATCAAATCTTTTGTTTCATTTACACTAAATCTTATTTATATATTTATGCGGAGTCTATGTAAATGTTTGGATGAAATTTAATGAAACTTATGTAGAATTCACGTAAATGTGTGGATAAGATTTAATGAAATATGATAAGAACATCATATCCAATGCTCAAAAAAAAAAAAGGGCAGATTTTAATGATAAAAACTGTTATTTTTTATAATGACCTGTAGTACGTTTTCCTTTTTTTTTGGTTTGTTTTGAAATGAGTTTTCCCAAATCCTGTATTAGTTTTGGGACTTATATTTTCATTTGATACTTTAGAATTATGGTAATTTGATGTGTGAAACTGAAATTTCTATTTTATTATATGCTATAACATTACCCATCTTTTAGTGAAAAGTTATTAGATAGTTTCTCAAAGTTACATATTATTTCTTATTTTATCTACCTTAACTTTAGAATTTGCTTAAATAGAACTCATGTGTTGCAATTTCTCTTCAATGTCAAATACAATTTCTTGAATATTTGTTGACTTTTTTAATGTATTTGTTTCTTTTTTGTTGCGTATAGGAAGTTACGAAATTGACAACGAACCCATTAGTTAAATGGGAGCGAAAGTGATTATTTTTTGTTTTAATTTTATCCTTTTCAAACTATGAAATGTACTCAAACTTTGATAATGTTTGTATCCTTTTATGTTTACTTCACTTAGGAGCAAAGGATTTCATGCACATCTATTTAGTAGAAAATATCAAGGATGCTCACAACAATATTGACTGGAGGAAAACCTAGTTGAATCTTTACTACGAATTCTGAGATACAGCCAGCATTAGCATGTGGTCCCAAAGTTTAGTAAAAGAGTAATCTAAATTTGAGTTCAGCAATTTTGAAGATTAGAAATGAAGATAGGAATGAATTTGAAAGGAGTGATGAGATTAATACGTTTTTTAGGTTGAGAGAAGAAATCTATTAAGAAGCAATTAGCACTTCTCTTTCTTGTAAAAGGCTTTCATCACGGTCATCCTTCTCTAACAAATCATCCTGACCTTTGTTTTCAATGCTGAACATGTCCAACCGAAGTGCAACTTCCTCATCCTGCAAAACTACTACCTTTGATTGTTTTCAAAGCCAAAGTTGCCTTTGCAGTTGCCTAAGATTTGACAATTGGTTGAGCCTGTGAGTTCCATTATCAACTATCCTTCTTTTAGTTATCTTCTCTCAGTGCTAAAGAAGTTGGCCTATGAATAATGAATTTTGTGTGCTATTTGCAAACGGACGCTCTCTTGTACGTCAACGTCTAGAAAAAGTAAATTCAACCCATCATAAGATCCCTCTCCTTCGACCCCATACCTGATTGGTCATAATGGCGACACCTAAATCGCCAAGCTCAGGAACTGATTGGTCATAATGGCAACACCTGATGAGATCCTCTGTGCCATTTCTCCAAACTTGTATCAGAGGATTTCATCCACATTTCTAGAACTGGGGAAATGAGGATCTCATCTGGATATATCTACACTGGAATCTCCAACCCTCTCATTCTTTTCAAACTTAGGGAAAGTATGGAATGAGTAATCATTTATTCATCACTGCTGAAACTGCCAAATGTCTCCAATAACAACCCATGCAAATTCCTATACAAATACCTATCCCTTCCCTTCCATTAAAAGAGTTGACAAAAAAGTGCCACTTATGTACATGTTCATAATTATCCTCCAAAATAATGATGGTTAACTGTAAGAGCTCACAGCCAAAAAATTCCCATCCCTTACAGACTTTGTGTACCAATAACGCAAGCAAAAAGAATTAGGTATGACTATTTGATAGCATAAGAGCGGTTGCATACCAGTTCAACTGCCTCTGTGAACAAGGTGGAAAAACTGGTTAATGCCTGAAAAACTCCTGGCAAGCCAGTCTGAAGATTATTAAGTGTCATTGCTCTAGTCACCTCCACTGCCTTGGCATGCCTCAACATCTCATCTTCCACTCTTCTTTGGCAAGTCGCAAGCTCGGATTTCTTTTCGGCCAAAGGATCTCGAGCATCCAATGCATGTCCGTTATCTGGCCCTGTATCTGGAAGCCCAATCCCAACCATCGAGTACGACTGGTAGAATTTCCTTTCTATATTTCGAAGAGAGGAAGCCTTCTTCTCCAGCTCCTTTGATGCAGTGTCGGTCCGCTTTTTGATTTTGAGCTCCTCGGTTTGTTTTACTAATATCGCATGGACAACATTGACAAAGCTCTTAATGGCTTCCGAAGCAACTGTGTCCGGAACACGGTCCAGGGCAAGTTTCCACTCATCCAAGAATGCAAACACATCAGAGTGCTCCATTCTGCCACCTACGTCGTCATTACTTACTGGAAGAAGGGTAAGTTTGAACCATCCATGGATGGAGAGAATGAAGTCCCTTTGGAACTTTATTAAGCGGCAGAAACTGGAATGCCAGGCAGAGACAGCAGATTCGAGGTCACGTGTTGCCTGCCTGTGAAGCTCAGAAGTTGATTCACCCTTTATTGATCTGTTCACAAGGCCACGGACTTGTTGAACAATGTCGTTCTGAATTTCATGGTACTGGTGCATTGATCTCCACATGTACATTAATCTGCATTAACTATGCTTTTAAAAAACAGATTGGAAATAACGGGCAGAACATAATTGGCAAGCCAAAGCTTTCACCTCTAAATGCAACATAAACAAGGTGGATAGCAACTAAAATTGTTTACCATGCAATCTCCATGCAATGCAAATGAACCCCATGGAATCTCCATAGGACATAAATTGGCATCATCACTAATTACTTTCACCTCATAAAACACAGATCACTCACTCTCACAGGAAATCAGGTTTTGAGACATTTAAAGGTGTTTATGAAGATATTCAAATGATTAACTAAAAGTTTTAATGAAGAGAGACTCCATCTTCGATCAGACTCTAGTCTAAAACAAGTTGAATTCTGACAATTGAAGAACATGATGAGAATAAGCTCCTAGTTTGAACACAGATTGTATGTGGAGTCAGGTTGGGAATCATTCGATGGGAAAGGCTGTCAATGACAATTCCGCAAGATAAGACTTAGAAGTTTGATAAAACAAGTTCAGAGTGGTTACAGTTCATATTTTGTGTGCACACACATGGACAATGATCAGAAAAGAAATGGCATACCCGTGACACAGCTCAACTAGCTGAGGAACAAGATCAGAGTCCCTAAGGCCTATGATAGCAGTCGAGGTGGTAGAAACAGCTTGAGAAGTGACTATAATCAAAGACTGCAATCTTGTTATTGAAGTCTTGGTCTTGACTAGCTTAGTATCATCCTCACCCTTGTACTCCTGACTCTGCAGTGTCGATAGCTTCTTCTCATGCTCAATCTTAACACCTTCTCTAGCCTACATAATTTGAGAACAATTTTATTCATCAAGGTCGGCATCTACCAATCAAAAACCACAAAAATTAAACACGGTTATGTGATTCAATGCCAACATAATAAGTAATACTTTCCAAGGTTTCATTAAGGTTAACACATCTCCTCTTTCTTAGAGCTTCTACTTCAAGAATAAACTTCAGAGACAGCATAATCCTAACTTGTATAATGTACTATAAGAAGATAAATGGTAGAAAAGGGTAAAGGGTCGTTACAAATGTATCCAAAGCTGAATAGCAGGGATTTTGAGCCGACCGTACCCACACACATAAACACACACAAACAGAAGCACGCATCCCTAGGACAAAAAAGTAATAGGTCATGCTTGCCAATCCGGTGGGTTAAGACTTGAAAGTGAAATTGAATAAGGAAAACAGACAAAAAGATAAATCTATCACCCTATAATATCCACCGTCCAAATCAAGATGATGCAGTAATTGACACATTCCACAAGAGAAATCTATCAGCTAGAGGGGGTATCCTGTCCCATGAAAGTCCAAAAACGACAAAAGTGTCCAAAATCCGGTCATAGTCAAGCCGACGGTGGACTTACGCTACCAGTAACTGCAACACTAGTGTGTATGTACAGACTTTTCACTTTGCCCGCAATTCTTTTTCATTTTCAGAAGATAAAATGTACAAAAAGCAAAGTACCTTCACTTCCTCGTAAAGCTTCTTTTCCCAAGCCAAGAGGCGTTCCATCGTAGAACAAAGACTTCTCGGTCCACCAGGTTGATTGAGCAAACCCGGGTCGAGCCGGTACTTCACGGCCAACGGCGGTTTTGAGGTCCAACTAGAGCTCAAGTTACTCAATACACTAGTTGAATGATACACCGTTCCTGCAATGAATCAACAGAAATTTGAATTTAGTTTTATTTATTTTTGAAAAATAATAATAATAACAGACTTACGCTTCAGTTGCCTAAAACTCCGATCAAGTTGAGCTCTCCCAATTTCAAGCATCTCCGATACCTGGTCGCCCGCGGCCGCCGCCTTATCGAAGTTCTCCTTAATAGCCTCCAAAATCTCCATCAAGTCCTTATGCCTAACTACCATTTTCATGTCGGAGATCTCTCCAGTTCTGAAACTAGCCGACGACAACTTGTCGGATTTACTCGCATTCCGATATGTCGGTTGCTGCTTAAACGACGAACCGAAATTCGACCGTGTCCCAATCTCGGATCTGGACCTCACGTCCTCTTCCTCCTCCTCCTCCTCCTCCTCCTCGTTGCGGTTTTGGTCCGAAGAGGTTGTAGTGCTGTAATGGTCGTGGTGATCTCCCCACTCGCTGCACTGAACTTCCTCTCTCTCGGTCTCTTCCGACTGCTGTTTCATGTTCATGCGATTACTGTTGCTATACTTATTGCTGAAGAAGTCATACTCCGACCTTTCGGTTTCGGTCTCCACGTCATCGTCGGCATCTGAATAATGATGAGGTAGATTCGCGTTGTTTTGAGCCTGCGCTTTGCGATCAAAGAACTCTGAGTCTGGTGGTGAGGGAGGGTAGAATTTCTCCCAGTTCCACATAGACGAGGCTTGTGAAGGCGTCCTAGAATACGTCGAGTTCGCCTGGTAAGCCGTTGGATATTCGAAACCCGTCGTGAAATTCGACTTCTGGCTCCTCGGCGACGTCGATTCGGAGAGTATATGAGGGAGTTTCGGCGGCTTGCGGCGGCGATTGGCGGTTGACTCGAGACTCGAAGCGGAGAGGATGTGAGGGAGTTTGGAGCTTGCTATGGTCGGAGAAGGAGGAGAGAAATGTGGTGGTGGCGCCGGAGGCGGTGGCGTGGTGGACCGGCGGAAAGACGGTGAGGGATGTACAGGGGCACCTGGAGGAACCAAATTGGTGTTGACGGAAGGAGTAGGGTCTGGAGTGTGAAGGAACACGGCAGGTGTTTGTTCGGAGACGGAGAGAGGTTCGCCGGCGGCGAAGGAGCAGAGTGCCGAGCCGGTAACGCACAGCGAGCGGCAGTAATCGGCATGAGCCGCCGCGAGGTGGTGGCGCGCACAGACGGCTTCTTTGATGAGGCGGCGCCGATCCTTGCACCGCCGCACCGTGTCTTCATTATCTAGCTTCGACGCCGTACATCCCATCTCGGACTGGAACCAAACAGAAACAGAAGACTGTTTGTTATAGCAAGTGGAGAAGTAAGTAGTTGGATTGATAGTGGAGCATAGCTTAAGTGAGTTGGTTTGAGTACTTGTGAGTGAGAGTAAACGCTTTACGTTTTCTTTTCCTCTCCTTTCCCTTTCTCTTCTCTCGAATGTTTTTGGTGTTTTTTTTTAATCTTTATTTTTTAACAAAAACTAAATTGAGTTTTTCGCTCTTTCATTTTCGTAGATTTAAAATATTAGGGTTGTTTGGTTGTTAGCTTATCAACTAAAAAATTAGTTGATTGAATAAAGTTATCTTATTGATCAGCTATTTTAATATTTGGTAATTAGCTAATTAAATTAGTTGATTGAATTCAATCAGTTGATTTTTAAAAAGCTTAAGAGAAGTAGCTTTTTACTTCAGTTGATTGAATAAATAACAGAAGATACCCTTCAATCCCAAACACCAGTTACTATAGGACAACTTTTATTGTGCTTTTTTGTGATGTCTACCTCTGCCTCTGCTACCTCTCAACATGGTCTCTACTCATTAGTTTGTGAGTATTTTTAACCACTAATTTAATAACTTTTTGTAGTCAATCTTTATTAGTTAGCCAAATTATGTAGTGGATATACACCCATTTTGTTATAAATCACACTGATTTAGTACAAATAGTTGAGTACAAGTAATAAATCACACTAATTTATTATTATTATTATATGTTATATTTTTAATAGATTTATAAC
>JAOQML010000004.1:846217-857349 GCA_027568935.1 Erythroxylum urbanii
TTCAATATTAGACACATTTGCTAAAAAAGAATGATATGTCGAGGTGAGGTGTGAGGAGAGGATAAATGGATATGTGTGAGATGTATGAGACGAATCAGTCATATTAGGGAAAGCAGAATGAGCAATATCAGTAACAAATGCATGTGAAACAAAATCATTCAACCAATTAGGTCGTTGGGTCATAAGAGTACTCCTACGAATAGGAGCTGGACTCTGCACGAGATCAGTGGAGCAAGGAGTATTAGAAGAAGATGGAACTGAAGAATCAGAAGAGCCAACATTAAGAATTTCAGTGGACAATGATTCTCGGGACATAATAGGTGTTAAAACATCCGGATTAGGCAAAGGAACTAATTCTGGATCTGAAGAAATAGACTGAAAAGGAAATATATTTTCATAGAAAACAACATTCCTAGAAATGAAAATATGATGACTGTGCAAATCATAAAGTTTGTAAGCCTTTTGTCTTGAAGAATAACTAAGTAAAGCAGATTTGAAAGCCCTAGGAGCAAATTTATCCTTATGAGGAAGGGTGTTAGAGGCATAACAAAGACAACCAAAAGTTCTCAAAAAATGGTAATCAGGTTCCACCTGAAAAAGAACAGAATAAGGAGATTTCCAGTTAAGAACATAAGTTGGAAGCCTATTTATGATATATGTAGCTATTAAAATGGAATCTCCCCAAAACTGCTTTGGTAAATGGGAGTGAAACATAAGAGCTCTAGCAGTTTGCAACAAATGCATATGTTTTCGTTCAACAACTCCATTTTACTGTGGAGTGTAAGGAGAGGTTTTCTGGTGTATAATGCCATAGTTAACAAAAATTTCCTAACAACTATGACTCAAGAATTCTGTCTCATTGTCTGTTCTAACAACTTTGGTTGTAGCATGAAATTGATGTTTAACATGTTTAAGGAATTTCTCTAAGAAGGTAGAAGTCTGACTTTTATGTTTGAGTAAATAGGTCCAGGTTGTTCTAGAAAAATCATCGACAATGGTGAAAATGTAGTGAGCTCCACTAGTTGACCCTTGTTTATAAGGACCCTAAAGGTCCATGTGCAACAGTTCAAAGCATGCATATGTACTTAGGAAAAGAAAGTCTAATTTGTTTTGAGAGATGACATACATCACACGGTTGGTTAGAAAAATTCATATTATTGAAGTTATCTTACAATTGTTTCATTACAGTGAAAGATGGATGTCCTAATCTTTGGTGCCAAAAGCCATCAACAACAGTACTATGACATTGTATCGGCCTATTGATACTTTTATCTAAATGTGTGGTGTAAGACAAAATGGTATTTTTATGAAAAGAATACTTTTCAAGAATATAGAATCCTATAATTACCTTTCCAACTGCTAAGACCTCTTCAGTTACAAGGTCCTGCAGAACACAAAAGGTTGCATAAAAGGTAAATTTGGTTGAAGATTGACAAGCTAGTTTGTTAACAGAAAGTAGGTTATATTTGAATGAAGGTATATGCAAAGAGGATGATAGACTAAGATTATCACAAAGAATGATATCCTCTGTAAAATCTACTGTCTTAATTGTACCATCCGGTAGGTGAACAGGGGTATATTTAGCAACAGGTTTAGGTTTATCAAACAAATTAAGATCATGGCATATATGATTCGAAGCATCTGTGTCTATTATCCAAAAACCATATTCAATTGAACTAACTGAACTAAAAGAATGGTTGAGAATGCTACCAGCAAAGTCGTTGTAGTGTGCAAAGTTGGTGACATCTCCTCCCTTGTCCTTCATCTAAATCTGCTTCCCTTGACTTTGCATAAAAGTCATAATTCCTTGTTGAATCATTGCTGCCATATCTTGTTTCCAAATTGGTTCCTGTGTACCCTTCTCTACTGAGTAATCCAAAGGTGAATCACTCATATTTACAAACTCCTTATTCATATCCCCTCCTTTTTTTATCTTTAGAAACCTTATACCAATCTGGATACCCATGAATCTTGAAACAGGTATCTTTTGTATATCTCTTCATCTTACAAAAATCACAAAACATGTCATCGTTATTCATCTGTTTCTTGGAAACATCTTTACCAACCCCTTTTGTCATACTGCTACCAAAACTACGTACCATCATAGCACTAGTGGTGTTATCAGCAAAAGAAATATTAACCTCTTGTTATTTTTTAACCCTAACAACCATCGAATAAGCCTTATCTATATGAGGCAAAGGCTCCATCACAAGTATCTGACTCATAATCGCATCATATTCTTCATTTAATCCCATAAGAAATTGTACCAATCTATCATTATCCCCAAATTCAACAAACTGTTTAAGGGATCCACACGAACATTATTTAAGGGCTCCGCATGAACATTGCGGTATGGGAGCCAAATAATTGAGTTCATCCCATAACTTTTTGAGTTTAGTAAAATACCTGGAAACAGATAAATCTCCTCGTGAAATCGAACTAATCTCTCTCTTGAGCTGATACAACAACGACCCATTACATTCTCCATATCACCGCTCTAAGTCTTTCTAAAGATCCTTAGCTGAGCTCGTGTACAAAAAGGACTCTATGATGTCTTTGAAGATGACGTTAAGTATCCACGATGTTACCATAAAATCAACCCGACACCATCGATCGTATTCTGGTGAACTTTTTTCCGACCTTTCACATTTCCCATTGATAAAATTAAGCTTCAGCTTTGCGCCTAAAGCTATCCGCATCGCACGACTCCAAGATAAGTAGTTATTCCCACTTAATGGCGTCGTAACGAGAACCATACCTAGATGATCTGAGTTCTATAGAAACATTGGATTCTCGTCATCTTTCATACTTGCAAATGATGATCTTGAAATACTGCTACCGTCTACCATGATTTAGTTTCGTAGATGTGTGGATCTACCCAATGCTCTGATACCATGAAGAATCTATAAACACTCTAGGGATTTTATATTTGGTAAAGTTACCTTTACCAAACTGAATCGTTATTCTCTTATTTACGAAGGGGAAAAAACAGATAGTATATATACCATCATTATCTGTGTTACAAAACGACAATAACTAATACATAAAACACACAATAGCTAAAAACTATACAACAGCAGTATTCTACACTATATAATAAATACAATACAAATACAGAAATAGGAATATTCTACCGTAATGACTAAATTAGACTTGCGAGTCCAAACTCGTTTTCCCATACAATTGCTTCCAAAGAAGTGGAATCTGCATGTTTTTCCCAAAAGCTCAACTCACTCTTAAAAAAAACTGAAAATCTTACGGTACCGTCATGACCAGTCTTGGGACTAAGGATCTAAGATATGTCTTTTACATATCGAGACATCGTCGCAAGAAATGAAGCAGCTAACCAAGATGATGGATGTCTTCTTGGAGAAGTCCTGAATGTTACGTGACAATGCTAGAGCAGCAGGCGCGTTTTCTACTATGGAGTCCAACAGAGAGAAAATGCCTCTCTCTTCTTCAACGAAGCAAGACCAAAAAATGTCTCCTGCAGATCCAAGCCTTCATGATTCTAAATTCCGTGGGCACCAACGTTAATATTTTCACCAAATTCATCTTATCATGCGCTGCTATTGCCGCCAGGGTTCCTATATTAGATGGTCTTGACGTTGTTCACTATGCTCGACGAGTGTTTGATATGAGACCCCATAGAGACGACACCTTTCTTTGCAATGCCATGATCAAAGCTCACGTGGGTATGCGTCAGATCGCTGAGTCTTTGAATCTTTATGGGCATCTTAGGAGGGACACTGGTTTTATTCCCAACCATTTTACGTTCACTACATTGGCGAAGTCTTGTGGTTTGAGCATGACCATTCGGGAAGGTTTGGAGATACATAATCAGGTTCTTAAAATGGGGTTTTGCTTGAATTTGTATGTATCAACGGCATTACTTGATATGTATGTGAAGTGTGAGAATTTGGGTTTGGCGAGAAAGTTGTTTGAGGAAATGTCCGAGAGAAGTCTAGTTTCGTGGACGGCTCTCATTGTTGGTTATATGAGGTCAGGGCGTATGGGCGATGCGGTTGTACTTTTCGATCATATGCCTGAGAAAGACTGTGCTGTGTATAATGCAATGATTGATGGTTATGTGAAGGCCGGAGATATGAATGAAGCTTATCGTTTGTTTAGCAAGATGCCAAGTAGGAATGTAATATCTTGGACTAGTTTAATCAATGGGTATTGCAGTAATGGTGATGTTTCATCTGCTAGGTCTCTATTTGATGCTATGCCTGAGAAGAATCTCTTTTCATGGAATGCAATAATTGGTGGATATTGCCAAAATAAACAACCAAATGAAGCTTTGAAATTGTTCCAGGAAATGCAGTTAACCTCGTCTTTTGAACCTGATGAAGTGACAATTGTAAGTATTCTTCCAGCTATTGCTGATTTGGGAGCTTTAGAATTGGGTCGTTGGGTTCATAAATATGTTTATAGTAAGAAACTAGATAGAACAACTAATGTCTGTACTGCATTAGTTGACATGTATGCAAAATGTGGTGAAGTTTCAAAGTCAAGGAAGATTTTTGACGAAATGCCTCGCAAGGAAATAATCACTTGGAATGCATTGATAAATGGGCTAGCAATTAATGGACGTGCTAATGAAGCACTTGAGGTTTTCTTTGAAATGCACCGTGAAGGAATTAAACCTAATGATGTTACAATGCTTGCTGTATTGTCTGCTTGTAACCATGGTGGTCTGGTAGATGAAGGGAAGAAGTGGCTTAAAGAAATGGACGAGTTTGGACTTGAACCCAAAATTGAGCATTTTGGTTGTCTGGTTGATTTATTAGGAAGAGCGGGATACTTGGAGGAAGCTGAAAAGTTGATTAAAGCCATGCCTTATGAAGCTAATGGAGTTATTCTCAGTTCTTTTCTATTTGCATGTGGATACTGTAAGGATGTTAAACGGGCAGAGAAAGTACTGAAGCAAATTCTCTCTGTAGAACCACAGAATGATGGGAATTATATTATGTTAAGGAATTTGTACGCCAAAGAGGAACAATGGAGAAATGTTGAGGAAGTCAAGGTACTTATGAGGACAAAAGGAGCAAAGAAAGAAACTGGCTCTAGTGTTATAGAGATTGATAATAGTGTTTCAGAATTCTTGTCTGGGGGCAGAGCACATCCACAGTGGGATGCAATGCATTCAATGGTGGAGTTTTTGCGGATTCACATGAGGGATAAAACTGTGACTCAAAATTTATAATCTCTGTGACTCAAAATTTATAACCTCTGGTTGCTGTAGAAGCTTGAGGAGCTTCACCAAAGAACAAGCATAAATCAACAATAGGGAGCAAATTCTTTCCCTCTCTGCAGTAAGCTGAAATCAGTACATGACAAAAGTCTTTGCTTTGCCCAATTTTGTTTTCCCATCTTAATGTAGATGTAACACATTTTTCTCAGTATTTAATAGCTTATAGAATCAAAAGATGCAATTACACATAATTCCATCAGTCTCTGCTCTCTTGCTTAGGCTTGGTAATGGGCTGAACCGAGCAATTAAACATAATTCCATCTAGATCACTGCTCTCTTGCTTTAGGCTTGGCAATGGGCTGAGGCTCAAACCTGAACCCAAATCTTTCCATAGGTCTAATAGCCAGCCTAAGTTCAGGTTCAGGCAGACTTGATCAGGTTCAGGTCTGTTCTGCCGGGTCTCTCAAACTTTTAAGTCCAAAATTTTTTTACTAACCTGAAGTCTCATCAAATCAAGTCCGGGCTGGAACTCTTGCCAAACCCGCTCCTACTCCCAAACAAACATAGATGATGACGCACAATGATAGATCCAACAAACCATACACAGATTCACCCAATAAGATATGTCTCTCTAAACACAAGACAAAGGGAATTAAAAATGAAAGATCCGGTAAAGCAGAATCTAAGCATATGCCTCTCTGAATAAAAGTAAAAAAGAAAACAAAAAGAAATTTCTTGATTATTCACTTATTTCCAAAGCAGTATCCATAAGAAAAGTGCAATTGACATGCAAGTAAATGGTACAAAGAATGTTACAAGGAGAGTCGAAAAATCACTCTGAACCAGAAACTACCTAAGAATACCTAGAGAACAAAAATGAAAAAACAATATGTGGATCAAAATTAGCTTGAGCATTATCCTTCTGTTTCCTGTATATAGAGATTGTATAGCAGAGACTAGAATCCTATTTCCACCAGATAAAAGTGGAAAGTCCAAGATTAATGTATAGTAGGCCTACATCAATCACTCACTTTCTATAAAGTATAGTTTCCTCAATCACCTCAGGCCAACATTGTTTTCTTATAACTTTGCTTATACTCAAGGTTCTACCTTGTGGTGCTCAAGGTTGCGAAGCACAATTCTTGCAAAAATTTTGGCTTCAAGTGGTGCAGTTGCTGCTGCTGCTGCAGAACGCAGGACCCGTGCAGCTCCAGAAGTTTGCATGAGATTTGCATGGTGGACAGCATGTCGGCCACCAGGAATGGTAAACTGAAGTTCAAGAATCATATTAACAGTGTTCACCCGAGTCATATCGAAAAAGAGAAATATATTGTTAGCAATCTGACAGACATCTATCATTACATTTAGTGAGACACGAGATTTGGGGTAGGCAGAAGAGAGTGAATATCAGAATGCAAGTATTACCTGGAGAAGAGCGAATGCAGCACACACCTTTAGTATAGAACAAGGATTCCGAAGCATGGCCACGAATCTTCCGATTTCAGCTCCACTGCGACCATAAAAAGAATCAAGAGGGATAAGATGTTATCCTCTCAGCCAAAAAGGGTCATGGATGTGTTGATAGCTTTTAGTTTTGGAATATGATATGGCCATGGTATGCCATCATACACTACAGATGTTCTGGAATTAGGATAGAAGCCTGACTACAAAAAATTTTGCATTATAAAAGTCGATGTTTCATAAATGAATGCATCCTGTGAGAATCCTGGTGAGAGAGCGAAACATGATGTTTCAGTTTTCTTTTTGACAGAAGGTTGGCAAAGAGGGAAGTTCACAAACCTGCATCTTAAGTGCCCTGCCTCTTGAATATGAGCTCTCTCAGTCACTTGCGCTAATGTTGCCGAAGCTGAAGATGCAGCAGCAGCAGCAAATGCTGGAGGATCAGAAAATTGAAGCACAAACGCCTCAATATGTTTCAGTGCCATCCTTCGAGCCCCATCCAAGTTCACGCTCTTGGAACCACTCTCTAAAGAAGTTCCTAATAACGAAAATTCGTCCATTCTGCACAAATAGAAATCAAACGAGTAAAACTACAATGAATGTTAACTACTGGATAATTAATATACAAGATAAATGAGGGTGTTACAAGTACCTCCCATCAAACATGTATGCCAATGCCAATGCAGCCATAAAACGCGCCATCTTTGACACTGATGAAGAACACAGATGAACGAGTGCCGGAACTCCCCCTTCCTCCACTATGCGGAGAGCATTACCTGGGTTGAAGGCAAGATTCCAAAGAGCTCCTGCAGCAGTCTCATGAACATCCTGAATATACCAAATAAGCTCAAGTATGAAGTAGGATCCAATTCAAGTTGATAATAGACAGACATCTTTGCATTTCAAGTACTTGTAGAACAGATACATCACAAGAAAATCGAAATTCTGAACATCAATTGAAAAAGTCAGAATATTTCCTGCACGGGAAGCCGTAAGATAAAGGGAGATGAAAGAAAATTCTACCAGAAGGAAAAAGGAAACTTGTTGTGACTCCTAGGTGACTAAAAAACTATAATGTACCTATGCACTTTGTATATTCATCTTAAAAACATAGCAAACATCATTTTTTTTAGGTTTAAACAATGCTTGATAAGCATGGGATCTTCAAAGTTACGGATATGTAAAGAAAAATAGATACTAACCTCAGCCTCAGAGCGTGCCAGGGAAATGAGAGGTGCGATTCCACCTTCTCGTCCAATAGCAATGCTGATAGACACCAACAAACAAATGTGGCATTAGCCACAGATAGCGAAAATGATGCATAATAACACCAGTTTTTAAGAAGAAATGAATGAAAAACATTTTTTTGTCAGAAGTGATATAGCATACAAAAGGGTTGACTAGGCTAGAAAAGTTTATGCTTTTGTATTTTCAAAGACAAAATAGCATTGGTAGATGCCAAAAGTATCAAGTTTATGGCAAATTATTTTTGGTAAATACCAGAAATATCAAGTTTGTGAGAAATTTTACAAGTGACTAAGTTGCTATTACCATAAGAATCAAATACATGAAGTGGGCACAAATAGATGCACTATCTTAACTCAAATGCAATATATCACCCACCCTGTGCAAGAGATACCCCTCTCCACCATTCGACTAGGGAGAAGTCTAGTTTGAAGAATCTATAAGACAGTGAGTTAGAGACTGCCCTCTGAGTGAGCCCAAATATAGGATGGGATAAGTATGGTGGATACCACCTTTTGAGGATATGAATAAACAGATTATGTTATCTAGGCACATCATAGACCCTCTTAAAATACATTAACAAAACAATATGAAGCAGAGAATTTTAGAAAATGAACTTATCCATACCTGTTTGCTTCTGATACTGACAATCCCCAAAGAGCT
Source organism: Erythroxylum urbanii (assembly GCA_027568935.1). Lineage (NCBI taxonomy): Eukaryota > Viridiplantae > Streptophyta > Magnoliopsida > Malpighiales > Erythroxylaceae > Erythroxylum > Erythroxylum urbanii. Next base: position 854,784 of record JAOQML010000004.1, read on the forward strand.
CCTGCAACTCTCTCTTGAAGACCTGGTGAGGCATTTGAACAGGATTGTGCAATAGCAACCTGAATAACCCAGATAGGATCAAATTCTGAATGCATAGTAGATCCTCCAATCTTAGGGTATCATTTTATAAACTAGCAAGAATCATATTAACTCCACACTATTCGAGACAATCTTTCTTTCTCAAGTATTCTATAAATTTCAGCTTTAGCATATTAATTCTCCCCGATCATTACTTGAGTTTTCCTCCTTTCCTTTCTAAGAACAGGCATTTCTCAATGAGCATATAATTCACTGCTAAACCAATAACATAATGGAAGTATTATCAACTTCAATAACAAAAAGCCATGAATCATGCAGTCATCATTGCAAGTATTGTCTACAAAAAGTGCCCCTCAGCTGCAATCTGTAAAGGGGCAAGAGTACATGAAAGAAAGAGACAACAATTGCCAGAAGAAAAAATTTAGTGGATTTTTCACCATAGGATGAACCAAAGGCATCATTTAATCACGTAAATAACATTCCATGAAGTACTTTCCTGTGAAACACATCTTACTGCATGGAACTGAGTTGAATTTCCAAAAAACATCCAGATTCAACAAAACATTATCATACCAAGGCCTCAACCCCACCAGCTGCTGCAATTGCCTCACGATTTCCATCATCAAATGATAAGTTCCATAACGCGCCAGCAGCTTCCTGTCTGCTTTATGAAAAAGTGAAAATAAAATTCAGTTGCATGGAATTTCAAAATACAATAATTGCTTTCAGGTTTCAGAAGCATAGCAATTATAAGATCATGAGTTTCTGTGCATGTGAGAAATAATGTCAAAAAAAATTGCAAAAGCAGAGAAATAACCTTCAAATCATTAATTTGTGTAAGCAATGAGATTAGGTAGAAAATGAGAATCCTTAACAAGGGTAACCTCATAAGGTAAGACTTTCACCCTTTTGTTTAGAATGGTCATTAATAGAGTCATACTTACACCATTCAAATCCAGGAACTTAAAAACAATAAATAGAATGTGTGGAACTGAAAGGAACTACACTATCGATCCTCTCCCGAAAGCAGGCCTCCTTAGAGGTTAATTTTGAACAGTTCGAGATTATTTGTTTATGTATTGATGCTTAAGAAAATATGATCATCCAAGAGTTTTTTTAACAAAAAAAAGTTTAATAGCTCCAGGAAAGTGAATAAATCAGAAGCTGGCAAATCAAATCACCTGACACCTTCATGAGGCGAACGAGTAAGTTGAACAAGGGCTTCAAGAGCCCCTGCCTCTTGTCCAACAGCAGCATTGTTGCTGTTGCTATCCCCATGAGCAGCCAAGTTAGCTAATGCTCGAGCAGCCTGTCATTAACCAAGGTGAGATAAGTAAATATGCTGTAGGTCATACGTAAAACTGACAAACAGAGATGTAGAAAGTGACATCAAACAGCTTTAAACAAGAAGTAAGATTGATTGCAATTTGAATAGTCCTTTGAATTCTGGTTGTGTAGGATAGAAGAATAGAAAAGTTTGAGGCAATTTCAAGTGTCTTCTGAAAGATACTGACTTGAGCGTTAACATGAAATTGATGAAACCAAAAGAATTGGATATGGTCACAACTTATTGAGATTTTCGTACCAATTACATTTTCAAAATATAGTCTGGAGGAAGCCTTTACTTCATGAATACTGTTACATAAATCACAGTATGCAACCCACCCTTTATCAACAAAATACTGACCAAAAATACTTAATTACACACCTGTTCTTGCACTCCTTCAAATTTGCAGGTACGAGCAAGCATCACTAAAGCATGTACACCACCTGCTAGAGCAACCTCCATGCTGCACTTATCATCAGCCGCTAAATTTGCCAAAGCACCAGCTGCACGTTCCTAGCCACCGTAGAAACCAACATAAAAACTAATGTATCATGCAATCAACTACATGAATATATGCAAAGAAGGTACAGGAAGCCTATAAAGTATAGTATGTGACTGAAAAATAGTATTCCAGGTAAGTAAAATTACAACCAGAACTCCATCACCCCCAGAAGACCATTTGAATATAAGATCAACTAAAGCTTTAACGCCACCAGCCTCAGCAATAGCACCCTGAAAAGTGTTTTCGTAACATTGCAGTTAGAAAATCAGAGAATATGTTCTTTCTGAGGAAAAATAAATGAGAAACTCAACCTTGTGCTCTTCCCCTACGGAAAGATTCCAAAGTCCTCCAGCAGCTTCTTCAGCAACTAGTCTGTTCATGGACCTTGCCAGCCTAGTTAGGATATCAATTCCTCCGTCTGCAACATCTTTTGCAACATTTGCATTCACAGACAAGTTGGCTATTGCCTATACGATTAAGGAATGGAAATCTTTCATCAGTCAAAAAGTTGAACGTCAAAGGAGAGATAATAATTGAACACAATAGAATTGCACACTTTTCAACATTGTTAGTCTCTGCATATTATTTCTGTCATGAGCATTTTCTGCTTCATATACACCGAAGAAATATATACCTTAGCTGCCTCTGACTGAAGACCTTCTCGCCAAGATTTTGCAAGGTTTAAAAGGAGGCGTACT
>JAOQML010000004.1:888747-900456 GCA_027568935.1 Erythroxylum urbanii
AAAGTTATAATTATATTTAATGATCAATTAATAATAAAATTATTTATTTATTTTTTTATAATTTTATTAAACGAAAAAGTGAATTAATTGTATTTAAGTTTTTCATACTTATCACCAGGGCAGATATGTGTGTCAGAGTCAATTGCAAGCCAAGTCATCATTGACTTTACAAACATAGTTAGTAAATATAAACAACACACAGGGTCAATATGGACCAGAGAAAGTGGAAAGTGAAGACTTTCTTGAGTTACGTTCCAAAGAAAAAAGAGCATCACCTGTGTGTAACTGCTTCTTTCTTCTTCTCTCAATTCTCGAGTCTCCTATGGTGTTTCCTTCTGTTTCAGAGTTCCAAAGGCAATCAAATCCTAGTACTGATCACTTGGCAATGAATCCTCCGACCAACGTTAAACCTCCTCATCAGCCACTCCACAATTTCACTTTGCAAGGTCTCAAATGGTCCAAGAACAACTCCGGCAACCACCATCGCGTTCGTAAGCACTTAGGCGAGTCTTCCCACCAGTCTACTGCTAGGGAATTGGGTGTTGATCAGAAGAATGAGGGATTGGAGATGAAATCTGTTGATGGGCAGGTTGATAAGAAGTCGAAGCTGTTCATTTGGCTTGGTGCGAAGAGGAACGGTGATGGTGGAGCAGCTTCTGATGAAAATAAGACTTGGAATGTGGAAGGTTCGGGAGCAGCGGAGCATAAGGTGTGGAATCTGAGGCCTAGAGGGCTGGTTACTAAGAAGAAGTCTAGTGCTGATGCGAATGCGAGTAGAGGTGCAAGGAGGAGCGCCAAGAAGAGAGTTAGTCGTGGTGGAGGAGCAGAGATGAATGTTAGGGTTGAGAGAAATGATGGGTCTGAATTGGGGGGTGATGGTGCGAAGGTGTATGAGAATAAAAACGAGAAGGGAAAAGGGAAAGTGAAGAGAGTGTACTTCTCGATTTCGCTTACCAAACAGGAGATTGCTGAGGATATCTATTCTTTGACTGGGTCAAAGCCCTCCAGGAAACCCAAGAAGAGGATTAAGCTTGTGCAGAAGCGGCTTGATGTAAGACCCAAAGTTCCAAACTTTTTATTTATGAGTTCGTAGATGTTGGGTTTTTTCACTGGTGGCTGATGAATTGACTGTCTTTATGGTGTTTTTGCAGTGTTTATTTCCTGGGATGTGGTTATCTTCAGCCACTTCTGATACATACAAGGTTCACGAGTCTCATCATAAGGAAAGAAAAGGTTTGATTTTGGTGTATCGAACTTTTATTGCCACATTTAGTTGCTAATTAGATCAATGATGCCAATAGAGAAATGTAGCTAACGGTTTTTGGGAGTACGTAAATTCCAAGTGAATTGCATTTTGGACATATTTGTGATATTTACACTTGCATTTTGTTCACTTAATTATGGGCTGATCTCGTTTTGTGCTTATTGCCAGGGTTGAGGATATAACATTGCTATTTCGAAGTGTTAACAGCTATCTGAAGTGATTTGGGAGCCTGGATGTGGATTACTGGGGAGCTTGACATCAACTGATTGTTAAGTCATGAACCTGTAGGATGAAAGGGTAAAAATGAAAATTGTTTTAATTCCTTCTTTGTTTTCAGCAAGGACCTTGATCAAACTGTGGAAGGTTTAATGTTAGTCCCTGTTTATGTGTAGCTGAAAATGTAAATTGGAAAACTGTCTGTTTAATGAGTAGATGTTTTAATAACTTGAATGCTTTTCTGTCAGCAAGAGCTTCCCTAGAATTTTGGGTTATGCTTACTGATTCATTGTTTTGCAACGGCCTAACAGTGTCTTTGGATTTAAATAGTTTGTATAACAATCTTGTAATATATATTGTTATATCTGCATTGGTTATTTTTTCAAAGCTGTAGGTATTACAGCCGCAACAAGCAAGTTACATTTTTCTGCTCATAATCAATTTGAGGAAAATGCAATTTGTATCATGAGTCAAGTACTCCTGTCTTCTTTGCTTTTATTATTTGAAGGGTGAAGGAAGCGTGCGTGTCATTGTTGCTTACTTAGTATATCTTTGTATTTATCTTTAGTTATCTGTATGGCACATTCACACCTTTCTCGTTTTTTAAAGTGGACATGGCATCAGTCTTAATGGTAAGGCAGGTGCCTGAAGTACATTTGTCATCTGCAGACATTTAGGCTTCGTTAGTGAGCATGGCCTACTTGTCAGGCCCAACAGACTGTAAAATTTGCTGGAATCCAAGCAGATAATGATTGTTCCCTTGGTTGCATTCAAATTTTACGTTGTGATTATTTCCCTCTCTATATTGACATTTATTAGGATCAAGCAAGGTTATTTTAGGTTTGTTGTCTTGGTGTTCCGTTACTTGAAGAACAAATGAACTGTCTTTATTTGTTGTTTGTTGACAACTGCACAGGCTTCTCGTTTTCAAAATTGATTGTTTTTGCTGAGCTTTTGTTGCATGCTATTTCATGATAGATTGTTACTCATCAGCTTAAGAGACTGAAATATCTTTCTGAAGCCAGATAATTTACGTACAGTCATAATTGGCTTGCATGTTCTATATTTCAGTTATTTGATTTCCTTCTTTTGCTGAGTGTGCATTTAATGGAGCCAATTGAAGGTTTTCATTCCCTTGACTAGCTGGAAATTTTCATGACTAGTGGGATGTTTTCGTGTTACAGTATTTGAGATATCAATTATCTAATGAATGATTGTTGGAGAACTGCATAAATCTATAGTTAGTTAATGACATAAGTCATGCACATTTAGTTTGCATGAATCTCTAGGTAGTTAACTGCAAGAATCATTAATATGAAGAGTTCGACTTCTATAGAGTTGGCTATTTATTGTGAGCTAACCTCTTTACTATGACAATTCAAGTTATCACACATACGATGGAATATTGGATCTTATGAAAGATTTATGCCTCACCTTCGGTACAGCTAATGATGTAATCCATGTAGAAAAATCATTCAAATTTGCTACTGATCAGTTACTTGTATGTTAAAACTTAAAAGTGTGATTCTAGTAAAAGCAACTTGTAAGCAACCAAATGAATTTCTAGGCACCCATTGATCTTACATTTACCATTTTTTATATGTGCAACTTGTAGAAAAATATCAAGTACTTTTAACATTAAACTTGCTAAGAACAGAAAAATTTGATATAAGCTGCCGTCATTTAATATAAATATACAATGTAGCTTCAGAGCCTTTTCTTCTTCTCACACTGGTCGATGACATATATCAACTCTTATTTGAAATGGAATTGGCTTAATAAAATAAAGTTTTGTGGGCCCCATTTTTTTTGACTGGCTAGGTTCTGTTGACACTTGTATGTCCATTTTGTTACCTTACTGGCAGAATTATATATATACAATCAAGTTTGTTATATTCTTTAATTTGGGTCATGGAAGTGGCATTATCCAGCATCCCTAACCTTTTATTTTAGATATGTAGGAACGTGTTGTCATGAACAAGCTCGTTGTAATCAAAAGTAGAAAGGAAACCATATATTCCAAAACTATGTTGATTAAAATAGCATTCCTACTGTTTTCCTTCCACTCTTTCCTTATATCCAAGACATTTGATGATGTTTTGTCATCAGCAAGCTTGTTTTTATTGAAAATGCAAAAGGTAACATGTTTTCGAAAGTTATGTTGGCTAAATCACAATCTGGAGTGTAGTGTTGAAGTCATAGATGATTGTGAATTGAGTATTGAATTGATCCAGGTACAGAGCAATAATCATACATAAGCACTCGCCAATCTCATGCCCTTTTAAATTGTTTATGGTAGCTAGTTCTTCCGGATTACAAATATTTGACCAACCTTCGACATGTTGAGTACTGGACAGGAAATGACAGAAATACAGTAATTTGACAGATAATGAGTGAAAAATACCTTTTGCAGGCATACTCCTTATAACTTTTGGGTTTACATAATGAGACTTCCCTCAAACAATTGGTGAAATGATTGATGCCATTTGTAATATAAAGTTACTATTTGTTGGCATGTGTAAGTTAGTGATTTCTCAGAAACAACCAAATTGTTTATATTTCAAGTGTGTCCGCATGTCATTTTTCAGCAGGAAAACAAAAAAATAAACTGGAGCATTGTAGCCTAGTGCTTATCTTTTATTAAGCCTAGATTAGTGATATATCTGATATTCTCGTCATAACGTGATTGATTAGTTAATTAAGGTATTTACTTTTATTCACATCCTGGTATGCATTTTTGTTACTGATGATTGGATTACTTACATGCTAAGCAGGATAAGTAGCTCTATGTTTCCATTTTTGTTTCTTTTTTCACTGTGGCTGCTAGGGGGTTGGTTTGCTGAGAATAATGTCATTACTTACTGTATTGTGAGCTTCATTTTTGTTTTTGTTGTTGAGGTAGGTATTTACGGTAATCTGTTAGGCATATAATTCTGTTGGTGGAGGAAATTCAGTTTATGATAATCCTTTTTACTTTGTTAGAGGAGAGGAATTTGAAAGTGATTATTGTTGTATTGTCACACAGAGCTCTGGGCCAGCAATGCCACTAAGAGGAAAGAAGCTGCTTTAGCTCGTTCTGTCATGTGAACTGCATTAGCTTCCTGCGCTGAAAGGATATATTTCAGGGGTGTTGCTCAGGTCGGAACTGATTGAAAATTCATGGAGCCTGTACTGCTTGTTGCAGAAAGTATTACGTATCTGAATTTCTGCGGTGCATTCAATTCTCAGACTTACCCTTTGTGAAGTTTTGGATCCTGACATGAATGCGGATAATACAAGGATCTGAGGACTGTCTGCCCCTTTCTTCAACAAGAAAACTGAAGTTTGAGAAACTGCCAAGATTGATAGCCTGTTTTCTGGTTCAACTGCTGCAAATCCTCTCCCGGCCAGAATGACTCCGAAAAAGGTGATAACTGATTAATGTCGAACTAATACAAATGCTGTGGAAACAGACTGCAAGTTTTCTTGTATAGCATTCCCTATTTTACTGGAAAATATATGCTTAACCATACTCCAGTCTTTGCAAGTGTGATTCGTTACCTTTTGCCTTGACACATTTTCATTAAGAATGAAAGATCGTATCTGGTTTATACCTTACAGTTTGGAAATGAGAAAAATACTAACTTTTGCCCTCTTCGTTGGATTCGTTGGATGATTTTAAGAATATGTAGATCGAAAAATTTGAACAAATCTCAGTTTGATTGGATTCGAGTTTGAGTCGATTCTGAATAAAGCTTCGGCTGCAGGAGTGTTCTATCGAAAATGTCGTATATAAAAGTAAAAACATCACAAATTTGCACCTTGATGAACCTGATTCAAGCATGTTTAGGATGAGTTTTAGTTGGACTCAGACTGAGATCTTAAAACCAAATCTAATAATTTTCATCTCGCTTAAATTTGATCTCGAACCTGTACCTAATGGGCTTCTCAGTAATAAAATATTTTGAAAAACCAAAAAAATGTTTTCAATACACAAAAGCTTGGTTAAGCCCATTAGAAACATGGACGATTGAACAGAATTCGACGGCGACACTCAAAACCCACGCGGAAAAATTGGGGGAAATGGAGGACGGGAGTAGAAGAGGAGGCGACGGCGGGGGAGGAAATATAAAGTCATGGCGGTGGTGGGTGGTGGCAAGTGGAGCGCAGTTAGGGACGGGCATTGCATCGTGGAGGAGGGGCTTCGTGGGCGACTCTCGTCTGATGCCTATTAAAGCATTTGGTATTGCCTCTCTCTTTGTCGGCTCCGGCGCCACCGCCACTTTCGCCGCCCTAGCCTCCGACATCCGCAAGGTTAGCAACAATTGCTTACTTTATAAACCGCTTCATTTGTTTCTTGATTGACCAAATTTGCAGAAAAAAGAAGAAGAGTAGAGATGGGTAATTTCTTTTATTGTGTATTGCAGGTAGAGGATTTCATTGAAATTGGAGCTAATATCAGGGATTGGATTGAGATTTCTACTAGGGCACGCAAAGAGTAACTGAAATTACTGTAGTTCCATTGTTATATAGTCTTTGTTTGATCAACCAATGTGATCTTCATGTACTTTTCTGATATGGGAAATTTCACAAACAGGTGTAATAAGTAGGGACCTAAATCCTCTTTAGCCAATTGAAAGCTATGGAAATGTCAAATTCACCTGCTGCTGTTTCACAGTAGGTATTATTCAGCTAACCGGTACAATTCTGTTCTGTTTATAGTTTCTTCCTTCTTCCAAAGTTTAAGCTCATTCTAGGAAAGATATGAATGCACCAAGATTTGATTGAAATAGCACTAAATAGGGAGCGGTTGAATGCACCATATCGTACTCAGTTTCGAATACGATCGATCGTAAATGACCGATTACACAAAATAAGAATTGTAAAAACAATTGGTTCCTAAGGATCGTCGTTGTATGATCATTCATCAATAGATGCAGCTTCTTATATCAGATAAAACTCCAGAAGTTGTGAGATAACATAAACAAAAATTTCAGTGTTAAGCATGTCGAAATTGGATCTCCTGGGGAGGACTTGTGCAAAGAAACTCCAGAAATTTTGGGCTCTGAAGAAACTGGAGAACCCAATCAACCCCATCTATGGAAAACAGGCTCTTGAAGCTTTTGGGTTGGGTTTAGCAGACCCAAATGTAATACGCAACAGTGTCCGGAATCGATTTGATGAAATGTCATACTGAAACGAATAGATATGAATGTAATTTCACAGAATTTTGAATTGGAGAGAAGACTGGGGGGGAATGTGGGTGTATAGTGGACGGTAGTGGGAGTAACTGCCATAACCGTCACTACCAAAATGAATAAATATTCTGAAATAACAATGTGGTGATTCAGAATGGAACTTGTACGGGTCTAGGATTTTGATGGAAGTGAGAAGAGAAGAGATAAGAAAAGGGCCATGGAAAGCAGAGGAAGATGAAGTGTTAATAAACCATGTGAAGAAATATGGCCCTCGTGAATGGAGTTCCATTCGATCAAAAGGCCTTTTGCAGCGAACTGGAAAATCTTGTCGTCTTCGTTGGGTGAACAAGCTTAGACCCAACTTGAAGAAGTAAATGAATCATAATAAATAATCTATCAAATTCAAAACACCCTTTTGGCTCTTCTTATGATTGATGTGAATGTGATGAACAATTTCTTGGTTTTCGTGTTTTTGGTGTAGCGGGTGCAAATTCTCGGCGGAGGAAGAGAGACAGGTGATAGAGTTGCAGGGACAATTCGGCAACAAGTGGGCAAAAATAGCCACCTACTTGCCTGGTCGAACTGATAACGATGTTAAGAATTTTTGGAGTAGCAGACAAAAGAGACTCGCTAGGGTTGTTAAGACACCAAAATCTTCTTCTGAAATCATTGAAAACCAAGTTCAGGTAAACCAATCCAATCCCACTTTTGATTTGAAGTTTGATGTTCTTTCATGATGTTAAGTCTCATCAAAAGTAGATTTTGTTTCATTCATTGTAATGGTGTCTGTACTTTTGTGTGAAGCCCTCAGTTTTCAGTTCTTCAATGGAGGAAGGGTTGTCGAAGGCACATTCATGTACTTCCTCTTCCTACATTGACAATCCTGGGATGGTGCCTTTTCTGGATTTGGCGCAAGAAGAGCCATATCTGCAAATTCCATTGCCTCAATTAGTACGACCTCAACAGGAACTCACATTCTCACCAGCAGATCAGGAGCTATTGGCGAGAATTGATGATCCTTTCCTGTTGGATGATTTTGGAGCAGTGGATCCTGCAGAACCAGGAGATGGATCACAACTTTCGTTGGGGCAATCAATGTTTGATCCAGCAGGAAGTTTTACAAAAGATGTGAAGAATCAGATGAGTTCAGACACATTCTTTGATGACTTTCCTGCTGATATGTTCGATCATATTGATTCATTGCCAGGCCCTTCAGGTTGGTGATTCATTAGATGAGACAGAGAATTTCTGTTATAATGCAGGATATGAGAAAATGATCACCAGTTTCTATGTTGACATATCTATTCTGAAACTTCATAAGATTATCTTAACTATGCTAATGAAGAAATGATAATTTGCAATGCCTTTTGCTTCTGTCTAATTTATCAAGTATTGAGAATGCTTTATCAAATATATTTTTTTACTCTAATTTTTTAACTTTCATTTTATCAATAAAATCTGTAACTAAGTGCGCGGAATAAGATGTCATTAAAAGTTTCTAGGGCAAGAAATTTTATCAAAAACTGATCAACATTATAACTATACAGGCCGTTTGGAAGCTTTCGAATTGGATTTATTGACTAATTGGATTTAATTACATTTGTGGGATTGAATTAAATTCGATTTACACTGTTTGGAATAAATCTATAAATATTAGAATTGAATTCAATTATATTGTTTGGAACACAATAAAAATGAATCCAACTACTTCATATGACTTTTTTATCCTTAAAATAGTATGTAATCAATGCATGTGTGTTTTTTAGTAATTTGTATATCTATGATGTTTATATTTAGAATTTTTTTTAATGTTTTGAAAAGAATTGACTCTTCAATTCACACACTAAATTAGACTATTTAAGATGTGAATTGAATTCATAAAAAAAAGATATTCAATTACATGGTTGAATTCAAGTCATCTCTTTTCTAATATTCTAAACGTATGAATTAAATCCAAATATATAAAATTAATGAATTGAAACTAATTCGTTAGATTCTAAACGACCTGATAATGTTAATCAGCAAACTAATCTATGAGCATAACTAATCATAAAACAAGTTATACCTTCGACCTTCAAACATGTTAGATATTAGTCTCTTTTTTATATTTTATGAAGGTTGTTGATGTGTGGTAAGTGCTAGTATATAAATAATTTAATTTAATTTATTTTCTTGTGGTTGTTTTACATGTATTTAGTTTATCTCCATTTGGTTGGGATGATACTCTTTACTTTTTTGATGTGTTGATAATTAAATTTTTTTGTTAAAAAATTGAATAAAGTTAGATTTTATTTTAATAATTAAACATTAATATATGTATAATTACACTTTAAATAATTTCAATTTTAACTAGTTTTATTAATCAGACAGATATTTATAATTTCTCAAAGATCAATTAAAAGTTAAAACAAGTGAAATTGTGATCATAATACCAAATGAAAGTTACAATCAAAACTCATGCCGTGCACCGAACTTGGTTCAAACAAACTAAACACATTTGCAAGAGACCAACTTGCTCACTGATATTGACAAGATTTCAACGTCAACAGTCAGATCATCGCCAAAGGAGGAACGTCCGCAAACATAACAAGCATCTGCTCTTGGCTTTTCAGTATTCAATTTCTCATCTGTGGTGAACGACTTGGAAACTGCAAGATATTAATTTTTGCTGAAAAATAACAGTTAAATAGGAAAAAGTAACTCTACAACCTTCAAATCTATGTAAACCAAAAGATTGTAAAATCATTTTTATTACAAATTGAATTTAATTACAAAATTATAATAACACTAACACAAAGGATTGGACAAAGGATTAACTATCATGAATAGTTTGAGAACGAATGATCGATAGTTTGGTAGTTTCGACCTCCTATGTGTGTTTGTGTAAAAAAGTAACTGTGAGTAGAGATCATTTGTTTTTTTAATGTCAACATACTAAAATGGTGTGGAGCATAATTCTGAATTTGCTAAGATTTTCGAGGTTCTCCTTTCAATGGAATGAAGTGATAAACAATATCATGCGGTATTCCAAGCTAGGGCAGAGGGACAATCTTATTATCAAGACGTCATTTCATAAGATCATTTATTATCTATGAAGGGAGAAGAATAAGAAGATTTATAAATATAAAGAGCAAAAAAAATATGAGTTTGTCAAGTCCATAGTCAATTTAGTTAGAAAAATAATGATTACTAAAGAAAAGTAGGATAGCATCAGCCTAAAACTTAGAACAATATGAATGATTTAATTGGTGTCATCTAATTACTAGTTGTACGGTTTCTAGAAGTGTAATAGTTGTTGTTTTAACTTCATTTTGACATCCTTATAAAGGATTTTATATAAGTTGTTACAACTTTGACATTATAATATCATTTTTAAATTTTCAAAACAATAAAAAATTAAAACGTAAGCATTGAGTTCTAGGATTATTCTTGCATGTAGATCTTTTCTACTACTCAACAGGATGATTTATAACAATTAACATAAACAAAAGATTTTAAACGAAGTAATTGAAGATATTTTACCTTTAAAATTTTTACGAAGATATCCGTGTCTCACTCGTAGCTCGTAATTTGCAAATACTCGGTCCTTTGGACCAAGATCATGCCCAAGCCGTAGACATAAGGACAAGGACATTTCATTTTTACCACAATCTTCAGGATCAACTCTTAATCTCCTGAAGACAATAAGAAAACACTTTTAGATAGTTTAAAAATTAAATCAAATGGGATTTTAAACAAAATTTTAGGTTTTGAGCTCACCATTTATAACCCGAGATAAATTCTTCAGTGAAAATTTGTTTGCATTTTATCGTAGGGTAAATTGGAAGCTTAAATTCCATGGATCCATTCCTAGGCATCAGACTGTAAATAGACTCATGTATAGTCGAAGGCGTGAAGACAAGAACCTCAGCCCCAATAACGCAGGTATCATCAACAAGGTAACCATTGCGGTCGTTAATATAAAATTTGATACCGTACTGAGTTTTCTTCTCATGATATCGCCTAACCAACTCATCTTTATATAAAATTGTAGCAATTAGTAAGAGCTAAGAAGTTAATAAAACTTAGTGAAAAAAACATTGAATAGAAACAAAAGACAGTGATGGGCAATACCTTCGAACATTGCATATTTGTTGTGAATATGATCAAAAGCAAAGAATTTAATCTGAACAAAAATCTCCCATAGTTGGGGAAAAGAATCTCTCTTTTCAATGGCCAAGTAAAGTGAAATAGAATGTTCCTTCTCAAACTCATACGACTTGGAGTTACGTTTAGGGTACAGCCTTAATCTCCTGCATTTTTCAATGTAGTTGGTTCTGTTAAGTTTTGACCAAGTAAATGTAACGATAAACAGGCAGAGAACAAAGACAAACCATTCGTAACCTCCAATTTCGAATGTAGAGGATTCATATTTCTCCTGCGACTCTGCTAGTAAGGAGAATTGTTGGATCCTCATGGAGTAATGTTGCTTGGGAGTAAGATCACTGACTGATCTCTTACTTACTGTAAACTGGAGAGCACTTGTCATTGCTTGAAGAGCGTTTGTTGGTAGCTAGAGTATAACACGCCAAGTTAATAAAAAAAAGTTGAAATCTCAGTTTATATTGAAAAACACACACACAAGAAAACATAAACGTTTCGAATGGAAACGTTACAATACTTGGAGAACACAAAAGGCAGGAGAACTCACCGCCACCTTCCTCGAAACCCCAAAATCATCTAACACGAGAAAACTATTCTTCTTCAGAGTTCACATTTAATGGAAATCAATTCGTTCTTGATAAGCTCATTAGTTTCTTTGAACTTATTACGAGGGGTTTTTCAGAAATGGAGAACTCGCAAACCAAAATTTAAATGCTCGTAACCAACTAAATGCCTACTATTATTATTTATTGTTCGAGCATACTTGGAACCTAATGTTTATAATCTCTTCAATGCCTTGATCTTTATCATCATGAAGCAGAAGTAAGACAGTATCAGTGTCTGACAAAGCATCTTTACTCCTTTTACACATCCAATTAAAAGAGCATAGGAAAGGCAGGCGTCAATTCC
>JAOQML010000004.1:951171-964487 GCA_027568935.1 Erythroxylum urbanii
ATGTCAGAAACACTTCCAATTATGCTAACCCATTCAAAAAGACCAATTTACCCTTTCCCATAAGTGAGGGGATGTTAAAATTTTTCTCCATTTTGGCTACTAGTGATTGAAAAACTGTATGTGTGAACTATTTCACGAACTAACCAATTTTACTTTATTATCTCTGGAAAAAATAAAAACAAAAATAATTAATTAAGCAAAAATATCAGACGATACTAAAAATTTATTAACACAATTCGGCATTCCTTACCTACGTTTGCGGAGCCCTCACCCAGATTACTCTTTCACTGAAATACAATAGGTTTACTCAAGGCTATACTGAGCCTACACAACTCACCTTTGACATTATCTCTCGATCTCACTACTCGTAAAAGATTTTTACTCCTGATAACACGACCGACTTGTGTTAACCTCAACAGAGAATTTTACTCAACAATATTGTGATTGAAGAAAACTAAATAAATAACTCAAGTGATTAGACAAAATTTAGCGTAAATAAAAACACTTGAGAAAGAAACAAAGAACAATTTCCCAATGACCGTAGGTCCTTCAGGAAAGATCTGACAGTTGTTTGTAGACATGAGCCACTCCACAAAAATAATTTTTCAGCTTGATCAAACCTTTTGTCGAGACTCCCATAAAAATTTCAAACATTACCCATGAATGCTATCAGCTGAAAAACACACATACTCTACTCATAAAACACAGTCGTGACTCCCATGAGATTTTTAAGCAAGACTTATGTCTATTGTCGGCTGAAGAACACGCAATCTCCACTCACCACTGTACTTACTCTATCACCTACACATGTATGCACATCATGCTCACAGAAAGATACTGCTGGTTTTATATGTTGTTGTTCACCAAAAGACCATCACACATATACTGCAAATCTCACCCAAAAGACAACCACGCATATACCATAAGTCACACCTAAAAGACAACCACGCATATGGCCCAAATCTCACGTCTTATATTATATTTCACCTTGAGCAGCAACAACATGTATATTAAAGTAGAAACCCTTTGTTGTTTTTCAACTAAAAATACCACCATGAAGCCACAGCTGCAAAGGAACACATGCACAACCCCAGATAAGCAAGTCTGAAAAATCACAAGTTAACCCACAGTGTATCGCAACCCAGAAAACATGCACTCAATCAGCTGTGTTTTTCATCTCTAATTAACGCTCACTGCACACATGTACTCTTTCCATCGTAGAGATATACACGGCTCTCACACTAATGACCCAACATAGGATGGTTTTTTTTTCACTCAACAACAACCCGTATGTTTATGGAAAAGTGAATTAAATCACAATCAAACTTCATTCACCAAGACACTTACGATAATACCCTTCACACATCAGCCACTCCTTTAACGCAAAGCCCTTACTATACTTGCAACCATGCCCCTCTATCTTCATCATACACATATTTCATTTTATTCAAAATAGAATTATCTTCAATAACCAATATCAAATACTCATATATTCAAGATAGAATTCTATTCTATCTAAAATATTATCCAACTAGATTTTAAAATCCAAGATAATGCCATTCAAAGAAATATGCCAAAATAAAATAAAGTAGATATATTTAACATATATCTAACAATCTCCCCCTTTTTGGCATATTTGTCACAAATCCGAAGCTCCCCCTAAATCACATACGAGGCGTATAGAAATTCAAACCACAATCCTAGAACTCTTAATGTAATATCAAGTTCCAAAGAACATCCATAGAAACAATAATCCAATCATCCAAATTTCTCCCCTTTGGGATAAAAGATGTCAAAAAGTAAGACTAATAGTTATGAAGGTACCTTAAAATCTCCCCCTGAATTGAACAATCACCAAAAATAATTTGATGTCTCCCCCTTAGAACAAAAGTGTCAAAACGAAGAATGCTTTTAACACAATCAATCTCAACGAATAAAGAAACATAAAAATCAATAATAGTTGCAGTGGAAGAATCATACGCACACTAAGATGACAATTTACCACCATTCAAAACACAAAGAGATAGCCTGAAAGAGAGAGATATACTTAAGAGAGAGACCATACTGATGAGAGAGCTAAAAGTCTTCGGTGGAGCCAAATAGAAGTCACAATGCAAACTACTTAAAAAATGGGTCGACAATGGCAACGTAAGAACTAAAAAAGAACTAAAGAAAACAATTTTTTAACTTTTCTTTTCCTTTTTTAATAAATAACAATAAACTATACTTAAAAAATGTAAAGCACACAGTCTCGGTGCTCCTCGAAGAAATTCAAACTTGGGATTATTTTTCGTCACATTATCTCATTCATCAACTGTCTGATTGATTTCTTCATCTAAAGTACTGACTTATCCTCAGTTTGAACAGTTGCTTCAAAAGTAGTAACTAAATATGAATCTAGACACTTTCTTATTTTTCCTTCACTCCATCTTTGTATTTATGCTTGACCCTTTCTAACCCAAGTGGATTTCGATACTGAAGGCTGATTCTGAAATTTATATGAGGGATATAGGGTCCTTTGTTTTTGGCTTCTTTGAAACAACATCTGCAGTAACTTGTAGCATTTTGGCCTTATGTGCCCGAGAACTCCGTAAAAATGACATGTGGGAACAAATCTTCGATTCTTCCTCGATGTTTCTTCTTGGATAGATATAGGTATATCATTTTTCTCCTCATTCACTTTAGAACACTCACCTTTGTAACTAATGCCTTGAAGATCCCCTTTAACCTTACTGATTTCGATCAACTTTTCTAATTTTTCTGTGCCTCCATTCAACATTCTCAATCCCTTTTCAGTACTTGCTAACTTCATTTTGGCTTCACCAAGCTCGTCTAAAGCTACCATCAATTTCTTTTCTGACTCTTGGATGATGTTCTTCATGGAGAGATTCTCTTCCTTCAATCTTTCATTCTTTCTACATGTTTTTGCCCATTTTTCGTACATTAATTCGTAAGTCTCATAAATATTCTCCTTTTTATCACCTAAACTACTTTCATCATTGTCATAATCTGAGATCGAGCTTTAAACTAAATCGTCTATGTTTTTCCTGAAATTTCCTAATTTACTCAATTTTTCGTCTTCAGTTACTTCCTTCTCGGTTACTTTTAAACAAGTAACTGGACTTTTTTTATGTAAAGCAACTAACACATCACCATTAGCGATTTCTTCTTCACTACCATATTCACTCTCGGATTCATTTTACTCTAACTGCTAGTAAAGGATTTTCCTTTTCTCTTCTTCAAAGTATTAGCACATTCGCCTTGAACATGCCCGAAGCTTTGACACTCATGACATTTGATCTCTTCACCTTCCTTTCACCCTTTTGATTTTTAACCTATAATGCCAATCCTTTGCTTCTTTCTTGCTTACCCCTTAAAAGATTTATTTCAAAATTTGTAAGAATTCCGATTACCTTCTCTAATGACAGATCATTGATGTCATATGCTTTCTCTATTGTTGCAATTTTAAGAATAAATCTTAGAGCCAGTGATCTCAGCGTCTTCTTGATAGTTTCTGATTGGAATATTTCTTTCCGAGTTGATGCGCCTGATTTGCTATATCTCGCAGTCTTTCATGAAAGTCCCCAATGGTTTCATTTTCATCCATCTTCAATTCTTCAAACCTCACAGCTAACATCTGTAATTTTAATGTTATCACAGATTTGGACCTTTCATGAATAGTCTGCAAAGCATCCCATGCTTCTTTAGTCGATTCACAGGCTGATATCATTGAGAAATGTCCTTCATTAATAGCACTAAAAATCGCATGCATTGCTTGTGAGTTTTCAAGTGCCCTCTCTTTTTTGGCTCTTGTCCATTCAATCAGATCTTTACGAACTGTCTCTCCTTTGCCACCAATAATCAACGGATGTGTCCACCCATATAACACCTAGTTTCATACTCCTATTCCCTATGTCAGAATAAAGACCTTCATCCTTGATTTCCATGCAGGATAATTGGAACCGTCCAACAACAGTGGCCTAATGATTGATGCTCCTTCTCTTATAGCCATGTTAACTAGAATCTGCACCAACTTACTAACAAGTTCTGAAATGGTGACCCGCTCTAATACCAATTGAAAAACCGTAAGTGTGAATTATTTCACGAACTATCCAATTTTACTTTATTATCTCTGGAACAAATAAAAAACAAAAATAATTAATCAAGCAAAAATATCAAACAACACTAAAATTTTGTTAACACAGTTCGGCACTCCTCACCTACGTTTGCGGGACCCTTACCTAGATTACTCTTTCACTGAAATACAATAGGTTTACTCAAGGCCATACTGAGCCTACACCACTCACCCTTGATACTATCTCTCGATCGCACTACCTGTGAAAGATTTTCACTCCCGATAACAAACCTCAACAGAGGATTTTACTTAACAATATTATGACTGAAGAAAACTAAATAAATAACTCAAGTTATTAGACAAAATTTAGCGTAAATAAAAACACTTAAGAAAGAGACAAAGAACAACTTCCCAATGACCGTAGGTCCTTCAAGAACTTCCCAATGACCATAGGTCCGTTAAGAAAGATCTAACAATTGTTCATAGATGTGAGCCACTCCACAAAAATAATTTTTCAGCTTGATCAAACCTTCTGCTGAGACTCCCATAAAAATTTCAAACAATACCCATGAATTTTATCAGCTAAAAAACACGCAAACTCTGCTCAAAAATGCAGCCGTGACTCCCATGAGATTTTCAAGCAAGACTTACGTATATTGTCAACTGAAGAACACATAATCTCTGCTCACCACTGTACTTATTCTATCACCCACACACGTATGCACATCATGCTCACAAAAAGATACTACTGGTTTTTTATGTTGTTGTTCACCAAAAGACCATCGCACATATGCTGCAAATCTCACCCAAAAGACAACCACGTATATGCTGGAAGTTACACCCAAAAGACAACCACGCATATGCCACAAGTCACACCCAAAAGACAACCACGCATATGTCGCAAATCTCACGTCTTATATTATATTTCACCTTGAACAGCAACGTGTATATTGAAGCAGAAACCCTTTGTTGTTTTTTAACTAAAAATACCACCATGAAGCCACAGCTGCAAAGGGACACACAAACAACCCCAAATAAGCAAGTTTGGAAAATCACAAGTTAACCCACGGTGTATCGCAACCCAGAAAACATGCACTCATTCAGATGCGTTTTTCATCTCCAATTAATGCTCACTGCACACATGTACTCTTTCCATCATAAAGATATACACAGCTCTCACAATAATGATCCAACGTAGGAAGTTTTTTTCACTCAACAACAACCACGTATGTTTATGAAAAAGTGAATTAAATCACAATCAAACTTCATTCACCAAGACACTTACAATAATACCCTTCACACATCAGTCACTCCTTTAACGTAGAGCCCGTACCAATACTTGCAACCATGCCCGTCTATCTTCATCATACACGTAATTCATTTTATTCAAAATAGAATTCTCTTCAATAACCAATATCAAATACTCATCTATTCGAGATAGAATTCTATTCTATCTAAAATATTATCCGACTAGATTTTTAAATCCAAGATAATGCCAATTCAAAGAAATATGCCAAACTAAAATAAAGTAGATATATTTAACATATATTTAACAGTGATAAACAAGCTACAGGTAACAATTGCAGAGCCAAAGCCTTATCGTTCTATTACGGCAAATGTGGGAAAAAAAGGTGAAGATGATCAGTGCCCAAAGAACAAAATGCAAAATGAAGAACATAATTTCTACATTTACATGCAACTCATAAGTTGTAGGAAACGATCCAGGTAGTTAAAAGATAGGCAAATACTTAGTGATCCAAAATCGTGATGAGCTTGAACCTAATGATCTCAATGCAAAAAACTCGACCAGCAAACAGTCAGCAAAGACTTCATCTTCCATTGGGCATTGTAAACCAAAATCAATGCAAAAGGATATCACTGATCCGGCATGAAAGTGGAAAATGATTGGACAATCAGAAATAACATATTGATGAGGTACATACAACCCAGATTTGCATAAAGCAGAGAAAATCCACATTGTTTAGGAAAAGAGAAGATAGCCCAGAACAAAGTTTCTAGTGAAAAATCAATCAAAAGAAGTAGAACACTAATCCCATTTCAGAGAATAGAAAGAAAAAAAAATAGAACAACCTTTAAAATCCAATCAACAGCCTCTCTTCTAAAATTCAAGTCCAAATCCCCATTCCTCAGACACTTTAGATAATCAACTCTTGGTAAAAGCTCACTCACTTTATCAATCATTTCCTTTACTCTCTCATCACTCAGTAGGGTGAATCCCATCAAGGATTTGGATCTAGTGTGAGTATGATTGCCTTGGTGATGCCAAAACAAAGCCATCAAACCAAACAATGGAAACGGAATGTCTGCAACCGCACCATTGAAGGGCAACCTAACTGAGACTGAAGTGAACTAATGGCCAAGATAGCACCAGACCTGTTGTGCGGAAACGTTAATCAATTTGGAGTGAAAAATAAAATAGCAACAAGAACATCAAGATTTTTATACTGGTTCGGCAATGCCTACATCCAGTTTGGAGATGACAAAGTATTTCACTATAATCAATAAGAGCATACAAAAGTGTTTATCACTCAATTTTCCAAAGACCCAAATTAACCCAAGCTCACATGCTCCTACTAGGAAGAGAAAATTGAAAAATACAAAAAATTGCTCCTTACTATTTTTCTCTCTCCCTCTTGACTAATTTTTTCTATCTCTTCTCTCAGCTTTTTTAAATTTTTTGCTCTCCATTCTCTATCTTTTCCACTGCTACTGCTTTTCTTTTATAGAGAAGTTAATGGGTGAAGCCAACTTGTTGCACCGAAAGCCACCATTTTTTACTTTGGGACAATATTCAACAATCTCCACCTTAGCTCAAATCCTCGAAGTAGAACTCCCAGTGGTCACATCCCAATCCCCTACGGGGTAATCAACAAATTTTACAAATGCCAATCAAGTCTAAGCAATGCTTAAACTTGAGAAAGAAAACTAGTTTTGTCAACATATCAGCAGGATTGTCAGTGGCCCCAATCTTCTGAAGAAGAATATCTCCCTCATCAATAATCTCACGAACAAAATGGAACCTCACATCAATGTGTTTTGTACGTGCATGATGAACTTGATTCTTCGCTAAATAAATAGCGCTTTGACTGTCGCAATGAACATCTACATGGTCCTGTTGGACCCCTAAATCATCAAGCAACCTTTGAAGCCAGATGACTTTTTTAATATCTTCTGTTATTGTCATGTATTCCGCCACAGTAGTCGACAAAGTAACTGTAGATTGCAAGGTTGTCCTCCAACTCACTAGACCTCCAACAAGAGTGAATATAAAACCTGTAGTGGACCTACGCTTGTCCAAATCACCTGCGCTTTCAGAATCCACATATCCAACAACACATTGACTAGTAACTTCATCTTGTTGAAACAATAAACCAATATATACAGTACCCAGAATATACCGTAAAATCCATTTCACAGCTTGTCAATGCCCTTTTCTTGGATTATGTATATATCTACTGACAACACTAACACCTTGTGAAATATCAGGCCTAGTCACACCATAGCATTCATCAAACTACCAACAACACCTGTATATGGAATTTAAGCCATGTAATGACTCTCCTCATCTATGTTAGGAGACACAGAAGCACTGAGTTTGAAATGAGGAGCAAGAGGTGTACTAACCGGTTTTGAATTTTCATTCTTCCCGAAACGTTTTAGTACCTTCTTCAAATACTGCTTCTAACACAGACCAATCTTGCCTTTTGCTATATCTCTTTCAATTTCCATACCTAGTATCTTCCAAGCTTCTCCCAAGTCCTTCATCTCAAATTCATTTCTTAGTTGAGTCTTCAATCTTTCAATCTCCACTTTGCTTTTACATGCTATAAGCATATCATCAACATATAAAAACAGATAAATAAAGGTTCCATCTTGTAGCTTGCGAAAGTATACATAATGGTCATAGTGACCATTGTGTACTTCTGCTCAATCATAAACCTATAAAATCACTTGTACCATTGTCTTGGAGACTACTTCAAACTATACAATGATTTTTGCAATTTGTAAACCCAATTTTCTTTGCCAGCAACTGTAAACCCTTTTGGCTGAGACACAAAAATATCTTCCTCCAAATCACCATGTAAAAATGTCATCTTGACATTAAGTTGAGCCAATTCAAGGTCAAACTGCACAACCAAAGCCAACAAAATACGAATAGAAAAATGTTTTACTACAAGAGAGAATACCTCATTGTAGTCAATGCCTTCCTTCTGAGCTAGCCTTTAGCTACCAATCTGGCGAATCTTACATTATCTTTTCCCAAAGATTCCATCTTCTTAGTATAGACCCGTTTACAACCAATTTCTTTCTTCCCTTTTGATAACTGAACCAGCTTCGAAGTCTCATTTTTATGAAGAGATTTCATCCCCTTATCTATAGATTTCTTCCACTCCATGCTCTCTGAACTCCTGATAGCTTCTTTATAGGTGGATGGAATATCATCTTCAATAACAGGAAGTGCATATGCCATAATATTAGTAAACCAAGTAGGCTTTAGAATTTCCCTTCTTAATCTTCTAATTGCAATAGAATCTTGTTACTGTGGAGGCTCTTGGGTAGATACCTCCTCTTAATTATCCTAGCCCTCATCATCAGAATCAACTATAGGACTAATGTCTGTAACATAAGACCTTACTGGAACAATTGGAGTCTTTAACTCCACCTGTTTTGAACTACTCATGGTCTTAGTTACTTCAATTTCCCCTTCATGCTTGTTCTGATTAACCATAGTAGCCTTATCAAAAGTCACATCTCTGCTTATAACAAATTTCTGCTCATCTGGACACCAGAGTCAGTATCCCTTCATGCTAGTGCTAAAGCCCATAAATAGAGCTTTCTTTGCTCTTGGATCCAACCTGCTTTCCCTGACATGATAATAAACATGATAACCAAATATGTGTAAATACTTGTAATCAATATAAGGTTTACCAGACCATACCTCTATGGGTGTTTTGTCCTTGTTCGCAGCAGTAGGTAACTGATTAATAATATGGCTTGCATAAATAATTGCCTAAGCCCAAAATGCTTTGCCTAAACCAGCATTAGACAATATACACCGGACTTTCTCAAGCAAAGTACGATTTATGCGCTCTGCCACCCTATTCCGCTGCGATGACTCCCTAACCATGAAGTGCCTCACAATACCCTCATCTTGACAAAGTTTCAAGAAAGGATCAGATTTATATTCACCACATTGTCTAATCTGAGAATCTTGATCTTTTAACCGCTTTGTATTTCAATCATCGTTTTCCACTTCAGGAATATCTTCAAGACTTCATCTTTATGCCTCATGGTGTACACCCATACTCTTCTAGAGAAGTCATCAATAAAGGAGACAAAATAATGACTACCCCCTCAAGATGCATTCTTAGAAGGTCCCCAAATATGAGTGTGAACATAATCTAGAATGCCTTTAGTGTGGTGAATAACAGTGCCAAATTTCACTCTAGTTTGCTTATCCAGCACACAGTGCTCATAGAATTCCAATTTACATACCTTCGCACCTTTCAATAAGCCTTGCTTCACCAATCCTTGCAACACTTTTTTGCCAGCTTGCCCAAAAAGCATATGCCATAACCTCGTAGTGTCTGAGCTATCTGCGTTAGCAGCTTCAGTGACAACTACTCCACTAATAACTGTACTCTCCTGTAAGAAATATAAATTATTTGGTTTTGTACCTTTCATCACCACCAGTGCCCCGTACACAGCTTTAAAAACTCCACCATCCATGTTGATCTTGTTACCGTTGGATTCTAATGCTCCCAATGAGATAAGATTTTTCTTCATATCTGGTACATACCGAACATCACTCAATTCTTTGATGGTTCCATCATGCATCTTCAAACATATTTTGCCTATCCCTTATGTTTTGTAGGCATTATTATTTTCCATCAAAATAACTCCACCATCCAGCTCCTAGAAGCTAGAGAACCATTCCCGAATGGGACACATATGATAGATGCAACCTGAATCCAAAATCTACTCCTTAGAGTGACCATCAGCAGATGAACTAGCCAAAACAAACTCGAAATCATCATCTCCAAATTTTGCAACATTTACTACAAAACCCACTTTCTCCTTCTCTTTATTCTTCAATTTAGGATAGTCGTTCTTCCAATGACCCTCTTGGTGACAAAAGGCACATTCATCTTTAGCAGGAAACTTCCATCGTGACTTTGAACGAGATTTTCCCCATTTCCCATGTTTTCTTTCCTCTGTTCGTCCCCTCGCTATGAGTGCCTCAATTTGTGAATTGTGAGTCTTCTGTTCCTTCTTACGACAATCATGATTCACCAATGTCGCAAAAACCTTATTAAGTTTCACCTCGGATTTTCCATATAACAAAGTAATTGTCAAATGATCATAATCATCAAGCAATGAATTTAACAAACATAGTACCTTATCCTCGTTAGGAATTTTCACATCAAGGTTTGCTAAATCAACAAGTATTTTATTTTAATCATTTAGGTGTTCATGCATAGAAATACCTGGAAGATACTGAAATAAGAAGAGTGGCTTCTTCAAGAAGAGCCAATTTTCTGTGCTTTTGGTCATATACTTTTCCTCCAATTTTGTCCATAACTCCTTAGCAGAAGTTTCCTTCATATACGGGTATTTCAGCTCCTTATCAAGGAATGATCGAATAGAGGCATAAACATGGAGATTAATTCACGTCCACTGCTTATCATCCATATCTTCGGGTTTATCTTCCAGAATCATCTCCAACTCTTATTGATACAACACATCTATAACTTCACATTGCCACGTACCAAAATTATTAGAGCCATTGAATTTATCAACCTATAACCTTGTAGTAGCGATTGAATGTCTATTGGATGTAGGTGTCAAAAATGATGATATCGACTCCCTTTCCTTAAATAGCTCGTCGTTATCTCCAGCCATCTACTTGTTACTATTCACAACTACATACTGTTCATAGTCACTGTTCACACGACTATAGCATCGATATTATTTATAGCATTGTAGCACAGCACTGTTCATGAACTGTAACACTAACACTGTTCATAGGAACTGTAGCTCCGACACTATTCACAAAACTATAGCATCGACACTATTCTCGGGGAGTTGCAGCATAGATATTGTAGCTCTAACAGATTTTCACTCCTACAACACCCCAGTAGAAAAAACTGGAGCTCTGATATCACTTATTGTGCGGAAACGTTAATCAATTTGGAGTGAAAAATAAAACAACAACAAAAACACAAAGATTTTTATACTGGTTCAGCAATGCCTACGTCCAGTTTGGAGACGACGAAGTATTTCACTATAATCAATGAGAGCATATAATAGTGTGTATCACTCAATTTCCCAAAGACTCAAATTAACCCAAGCTCACACACTCCTAATAGCAAGAGAAAACTGAAAAATACAAAACAATTTCTCCTTGCTATTTCTCTCTCTCTCCCTCTCGGCTCTTTTTCTCTCTTCTCTCTTGGCTTTATTTTTTCTCTCTTCTTGGTGCAACTCTTTCTACTCTCCTCTCTTCTTTTCAGCTGCTGCTTCTTCTCATGCATCCACCGAAAAGTTTTATTTGACTATTGTTTGAGACAATAATCAACAATTTCAGCTAGCCAACTTATTGTGTCCTCACCAAAAGTTTTGACTGTTTGAGACAAC
Organism: Erythroxylum urbanii; assembly: GCA_027568935.1. Taxonomy (NCBI): domain Eukaryota; kingdom Viridiplantae; phylum Streptophyta; class Magnoliopsida; order Malpighiales; family Erythroxylaceae; genus Erythroxylum; species Erythroxylum urbanii. Next base: position 962,906 of record JAOQML010000004.1, read on the forward strand.
AATCAACATGTCTCACTTCCATTCACCAATCCTTCGAAAACTTGTTCTTTCCATGTTCGACTAGGAGGATGACCAACTCTACCCTCTTGCTCCTACATTGATCACTCAAGATCTAGATGATCAACTTCTTGTTTCCAGGGTTGAGAATAGCTTCCCCGAAGAGGTTGGAATGTTAAGCGACTATTTCACCACAATAGCTTAAGCTGTAATGTGAGGTCAACTTAATTGATTTTATATATTCACTAATACACTCCTTCAAGTGAAAGCCCTTTGGGCTTGAAACTTGCACAGACTCACTCTACCTTGTGCTGAATAATAGGTGGGTGGTAGGATTTGAACTCACGACCACTTGGTCATAGAGACTCTAATACCATATTAAGTGACCGTTTCACCACAATAGCTTAAGTTGTTATGCGAGGTCAACTTAATTAGTTTTATATATTCACTAATATATAACACACAAGTCGATAGTGGTGCTGATTGATGACATTACACCACTGGAGTGGCCGTAGGTTGACGAGAAGGACGTGGTGGTGCTCGGTGCTCTCAACTTTAGCAATTTCGTTGACCGACGTCAGTTTGTTCTGGTGAATTTCTATGCACCATGGTGCAACTGGAGTCAACAACTGGCGCCTGAATACGCCGCCTCCGCCGCCACCATGTTAAAGGGCAAGGTTGTTCTTGCAAAAGTTGATAATTGGGAGACAGGGTTGAGAATGAAATACAGTGTTGAGGCATATACGACTATATATCTATTCGTTGGTGGCGCTCAACGTAAAAGATTTTCATATACAGAAGCAAGAACCAGGTTAGAACATCTTCTTCAAGCTCTCTGTGAAATGTAGAAGTGCACCAGATACTTCATTGTTCTTATGTAAAATCCATATATATCTAGCAACTCAAATTCATGGTTTTATGAAACCTGGCAGGGAAGCTATTACAAGAGGATCTATCCAACAGTTCAAAACATAAAAGAACCAGAGGAAGTTAATTGTATATTGTCTTCTAAATCCATGGTTGCTGTGGGATTTCTCGATTCTTTTGAGTTACTTGATTAAGGAACTTGCTTATATTTCTCATTATGCAACTTGATTGTGTAGTGATCATATAATCTCTTCCACAGGATCTGGAGAGTGAGCAACTAACTATGGCTTCCAAGCTGCACTTTGATGTTGATTTCTATCAAACTACTGATTCAAATATTGATCCACAAACCAAATGCCCTGCATTCATTATGCTTAACAAAGTGGGTCTAAATCATACTCGTTTTGTGTTTGTTTAGTTTCTTCTGCAGTAGTTTCAAGCTTTGAAGGATTCACCATTGACACTTCATTTCTAGCTTTAATACCTCTAATCTTCTTGATTCTTACAGAGAGTCAGTTCACTGAGGCTTAGTTTGGGGGAGCGGTGGCGGTTGATAACCTGTTGAAATAGTAAGTACTTATTTTCAATAAGTACTTATGTGTTTGAGATTGCTGTTTTGGTAACTGCTGAAACGTGAAAATAGGTATTTGGCAAGTGCAGTTGCGGTTGCTGAGAAGAGATAAAATGACTAAAAAGCCCATTGATTTAATAAACTATT
>JAOQML010000004.1:995921-1006337 GCA_027568935.1 Erythroxylum urbanii
GATAGTGTCAAGAGTTGAGTGATGTCGACTCAGTAAAGCCTTGGGTAAATCTGTTGTACTTTGGTGAAAGTGATTAAGCTAGGTGAGGGCTTCGCAGACGTAGGCAAGGAGTATTGAACTGTGTTACCAAATTTTCAGTGTTGATTTATTTTTGGTTCTTTTTAATTTTCTGATTTTCTTTGTTTGCTATAAACGAATCGAAAAGTTTGTGAAACTACCACCTCCTACGCTTTTTCAATTTTAATTAAAATTTTAATCATATTTAAGAAGATTAATTTAAATGCAATATCAAAATGATATTTTTTTATTTAAAACATGATTTGATCAAGCCAATTGAAACTTAACTGAGTTTAAATGGGACTCTTTCAAGACTTTGATCATTTTCAAATTCTAATTAGGATGAGATGTGATAATGGTTATCTTCTGAAAATTTTAACTTGATAATGGCAACTAGATATCTAAGGATATTGTTGATAATATTTGTGAGCTGATTGCGTTGAGATAGAAGTCTATTTGTTAAAAACTTCCTTGTTGTATCACATAAGTGTCACGTTAACAAGGCTGAAGGGTTTTGTGCTACGTTTTTTCGTTTTATCTATATGAGTGATTATTGCTGCTTCATTGGGTGGGGGTCTTGCATGACTTTAGTGAGCAGAAAAATCATTGATGGCTTGCATTCTTTCTAGTTCTTGACCAAAGTTGAGGAAAATTCAAGCAATTGGTTTTCTTGAAATGAGTGTGTGTTTTTGTGACGCTAAATTGTTGGAGCTGCAATTTTAGGTGAATCGCGTGACTGGGCTGATGCTTTGGCTAGAGTCTTCCTTAGTTCTGTTGTAATTATTGAGTGTTTTCAGCTATATTTGTTTTTGGAATACAACGCACCTTGGGCTGATTGTGTGAGGGCTACAGAGTTGGTCTTTGTGTGTGACCTTTGGTTGGGTATTCCCTATCTCTCTCCAACAATAATCGTGGGTTGTGTAATTATTGATGGTGTTGAATTTGGGTAGCTGGTTTTTCTGGGTGTTGTTGAATTCTTTTGTTAAGGGATCATGTAATTTTGGGGCTGTGATTTTGGTTAATTGCGTGATTTTTTGAAGCTGAATATTCTTCCATCCTTAAACGATAATTGAGGGTTGTCTTGGGTAATTTTGTGATTGTCGTTTTTAGTATTGGTGTACGAAAATTCCAGAAGTTTTCGTTACTTTGTAGCTGTTGCTTTGTTGTTGGTTTGGTGCGAAAAACTTCAGTAGGTATTGTGCTTGTTGTAGCTCTATAAACGTTTGGTGGTTACTTTGCGTGGGATGTTTCAGTGACTATATAAAATATTCATAGCAGATTTCTTGGTTGATAACTTCTCGTTCTCTTGTTGATGAAGTGGCATATCTACGAGAGTTACTTTTTATCTCAAGTGTTGTCTTTTTTTATGCTAGTTATTGTTTAATCACTTGAGTTGTTTATTTCATATCGTTATCATTAAACATTGTTGAGAAAATCCTCTGTTAAGGTTAGTACGAAGTGATCATACTACTGAATGTGAATTACTTTCACGAGTTATGAGGACGAGAAATAGTGTTAAGGGCTAAGTGTGTCGGGTTAGTAAAGCTTTGTATAAAACTATTGTCTTTAGTGAAAGTATTAAGCTGGGTGAGGGCCACGCAAATGTAAACAAGGTATGTTGAACTGCGTTATCAAATCTTGAGTGTTGATCTGTTTAATTTCGTATTTATTTTTTTGTTTTTGTTTGTGCTACAAAATTAATAGTTACTAATATAGTCACTTTATATCAAATAACTAACAGATACAGTTACGTGCAATTACAGTAAATTGAAGATTTTGCAAAACTATTAGGTCCTTCGGGATTTTCAGAATGAATAAGACATATACAACTTAATCAAACTTTACATTGAAAAAAAAATCGAACTTTACAAAAACATTATGGAAAAAATGAGTTAATTCATTATTAATCCTAAAACAATTTGAATAAAACATAAATTATTAGCAAAAAAAATAAGTTATCCTAGTAGGTTTAAGTTCACATAATACCAATTTCTTAAATAACGAGTAAGACATCATATTAATGCTGGCCTCTAGATAGGCTAAAGCCTTAACTATTTTCAAACTACCAATTTGATAAAGGATAATAAAATTCTCTGGATATGTGAGCTTCTGTGGTAGTTTGCTTTTCAGGATTGCTCAGCATTTTCCACTCGGTGTTATAGTCGCCAACTCCTCCATCTTCCTTTTGTTTGATAATAGCTCTTTCAAAATTTTCAAATGCTGCAACATTTACACAAAGAGTTTCAATAAAGGGTATGTTAATCTAAAGTTGCTTAAACAGATCAAAGAACTTAGCAAATTGCTCGTCCATTAGATTCTTTTTCATTTTGACAAAATAAAAGATGACAGGTTGAAATTCTTTGACTTTTTAAAGGTGTCTTTCATATTCAATTTTTGCTTGGCTCTTGGTATTTTGCTTCTTCTTTTAGGGTTCATTTTTATCTTAAAGCTCCTTCTACACTCCTATATATTCATTACACATTCTTTAGAATTTGTTTCAATGGTGCTTGATAAACTTTCTTGTGATCTTTCAAATAATAATTTTATCAGTTGATTGATCTAAATTAGAGATGATAGTTTTAGCGCAACCAAGTTTGCCCCTCTAGGCCTGATTCAGCTATAGATCAGGATCAGTCCGACCTAAGGTCTAACAGATGATATAAAAAATGACATTGTTTTAAAAACTTTTTTTAAAAAATTAATAATGTTGTGTCTAGCAAGTTGAATCAGGTCGAGCAATCCCAAGCCTAACTCGACTAGATGCCATACGTAATATGAACCACTAAATTACATATGGAATATCTTGCATTTGACTCTTGAACAAGCTTAAACGTCATCACGATGGGATATTTCTTAATTCAAGAAGAACCTTAAACATCATGCCTACGTACACTATACATATGTATACTTCCGATTGATGTAATGAATCGACTTGTCGTTTTACCAGCCACCAGATAGGACCAATAATTAGAGACCACCACGGCGTCGTTTAGGAGAAGCCCATCGATTTACGGGAAGTCCCTTAGCCGTACGAGCTAATGAATGGACGGTCAAGGTATCGTCAAACATTCCAATCATGCATACGGACGCGTGCCTCTAAACACGTGATTAGAATCCAACAGCAGAAGTATCTTCTCTACGTCTCTGTTTTCTCTGTTGTATCACTCGTCCTTTCGAAAGCCCAAGGGTATTGCTACGTACACACCAAACTCACTATTTCCATTCTCTCTTCCAAGTCCGTGTCGTTGAGAGGCGGTGTATTTCGAAGTGGAAACAACACTAACGAAAGAAATTGGCAATAGCTATCACGTCCTTTTTTTGTTGTTGATCATATTCATACATATACAAATCGTGCGAGCAGAGAGAGACTCGAGGAAGCGAACGAGGAGCAGCCAGAAATTGCACCACAAGAAATTGAGGGTTCTTCTTCTTCTCCTTATCGTTAATTTTGCTCCTTTGATATTAAGGTTCGTTCGTAACAGTCAGTGTTTATATTATCTTGTTTTGTTTAACAGTGCGCTTTTTGTTGTCTTCTGGGTTGATTTTAAATGGGTTGTCGGAGTTAACGATCCGAGTTCGTTATGTGTTTGATAAATTAGGTAGTCGTGTTTTGGTCTGACGAAAGATGATGACTTTTTGGCTTATTATGTGTTTGATGTTTTGAAGTTTAGTTTTTTAGTTTATGTGGAAAGTATTGGCGCGCTTATAAGATACGAAGATTTGGGCGCCGGGGTTTGATTGTTGAGGTTGTTTATGGTTCGAGTTAGTCTTCTGTTATGTATATATTATTTTCTAAATTGGAAATTTTATACTTAAAAGATGGTTGCTTTGGTGTTTAGAGGTGATTTCTTATCAAGCATGTATGGAGAAATTTAAATAGCTTGAGAAAGAACATGGCCTATTGGGTATATAGTGAATTCTATAGCATGAATGGAGGGTTTTCAGTTATGTGTTTTATGGCTTTTGAATGTTACAAGGACATCGAGTATTCAAGATTTGAGCTTTTTTTGTTTGATCGATCATAATGGATGGATTTGTTTGATTTTTCCTTTCTGTTCTATCTTACGTTAGGATCTCTTTGTTCTTGATTTGTTTCTGAAGTTAATGCCGGTTTTATAGGCTGCTCGACTTGCCAATAGTAGTTATACATTTGAAGCGACTTGTGTTTAAGTGGTGTGACCATGTTTGGTCGTGGTCCAAGGAGGAGTAATAATACCAAGTATTATGAGGTTCTTGGTGTTTCTCGAACTGCAACTCAAGATGAATTGAAGAAAGCTTATAGGAAATCTGCTATTGTAAATCATCCAGACAAAGGTGGAGATCCTGAGAAGGTAAAGACTTCAGACAGTTTATATATGCATTCTACGTTATGTACCGAGGCCTTTTAACTTGCCAAGATGTATGTTTCATGGAACTTGGCCACTTATGACTAACACTGGTTGCCTTATTGTACCAGTTCAAGGAGTTGTCTCAAGCTTATGAAGTTCTTAGTGATCCTGATAAGAGGCAAACCTATGATCAATATGGTGAAGATGCACTTAAAGAGGGAATGGGAGGAGGTGGTGGTGATTTTCATAATCCGTTTGACATCTTTGAATCATTTTTCGGTGGCGGAATTTTTGGTGGTGAGACAGATTGTTGAACTTTGTATTTTGCATCCCTTCCCTTACTCTTCTTTTTCCCAGTGCCCTATGTGTTCTTTTCATTCATCTTAGCTGGAGATTTAGCTAGCACTTAATGCTGTAGGTGGTGGCAGTTCAAGACGAAGGCGGCAGAACAGAGGTGAAGACATGGTACACTCTTTGAAGGTTTCGTTAGAGGACTTGTACAATGGGACAACAAAGAAACTCTCCCTTTCTAGGAATGTTCTGTGTCCTAAATGTAAAGGGTGTGTAAAATTTCTATGTTTAATTTTCAGATTCATTTATTCCGTAATGGTTTGATATTTGGTGGCCGGTAATGATGCATGGTTGCTTAAGCATTTGTAGAACATCTTAATTTGCTTAATTAGCTTTTTCCCCTATGTTTTGGGACTTCAGTGATATACGTAGTAGTTCTAGGCTCTCTTTTCCTGGATTATTATTCTAGTTTTCAAGTTTTTGCATATTTAGTATATTAAGACTCCTACTCCCTTGTTGAACTCCGCCTAGAACCTTAATATCTTCTCTCCTTTCGCTTGCTCTTTGCAATTCTCATCCTCTGCCATCTATCTTATTTGTATCCATTATCTATAGTTTTCCGCTTGTTTACAATGGTTCTAATGCTTAGTGTCATTGATAGTTTGTACGCTTGAAAACATTTCAGGAAAGGTTCAAAGAACGGAAGTTCTGTTACATGTTATGGTTGCCAAGGAGCAGGAATGAAGGTTACAACACGCCATGTAGGTTTGGGAATGGTTCAGCAAATGCAACATATATGTTCTGATTGCAGAGGCTCAGGTACTTGATTGAAGAACTTTTGTTACGTTTTCTCCTCGTCTTTGTTCTTTTTATTTGCCCGTTTTGGTTGTCAAATCCCATGTTAAAGTTTGTTGTTGCTGCAGGTAAGGTTATTTCTGATAGAGATAAATGCCAGCAGTGTAGAGGAAACAAGCTAACACAAGAAAAGAAGACGTTGGAAGTGCACATTGAGAGGGGACTGCGAGATGGGCAGAAAATAGTTTTTGAGGGTCAATCTGATGAAGCTGTAAGTGACGTTCAATTTTTTAACTTGGAATCATTTTGACCCTGTATCCTGAAACAAAATTGGTTGAAACCCTTTGTTCAGCAATCAGCCAAAGGCAATAAGCAAAGATAATAGAATACAACTGCTTTGTGGACTGGTTCTTTTAATTATGGAAAGCTTTTCTTGGTAAAATATTACTGTCAAGCTGAAACATGAAGCAGAAATCTTGGATTTATATAAAATTGCAAATATGGACATTTATTTTAAAGAGTCGGGTAAAAGTAGAACTCTTTCATGGCAAACAAAATCTTGGCTAGTTTGAGGAAACTCTCGACTATCTTGGGCAGTGGAAAAGAATCTTATGCTTTCCATTATACCTTGTGCAGCCTGATACGATAACAGGAGACATTATTTTTGTGTTGCAACTGAAAAAGCATCCAAAGTTCCGGCAGGAAACTGATGATCTCTTTGTAGAGCACACCCTCAGCTTGAAAGAGGCTCTCTGTGGTTTCCATTTTATCCTAACTCATCTTGATGGCAGGGAGCTTCTGATTAAATCAAAACCAGGGGAGATCATAAAACCTGGTACGGATCTTTTAATATTTCTATCTTAGACTTTTTTGTCAGGACCTAGTGCATAGCTCAAAGTTAATTTCTTCTCGACAGGTCAATTTAAAGCGATCAATGACGAGGGGATGCCCCTCCATCAGAGACCCTTTATGAAGGGCAAGCTGTATATCCATTTTAATGTGGTTTTCCCGGAATCTGGCACGCTTTCTCCAGGACAATGCTCTACTTTAGAGACCGTATTGCCGCGAAGTCCAAGCAAGCATTTATCAAAGAAGGAGCTGGATGATTGTGAGGAGACCATTCTGCATGATGTGCATAATATGGATGACGAGTTGAGGCAGAGGAAGCGTCTACAACAGCAACAACGACGGCGTCACGAGGCATATGATGAAGATGATGATGATGCATCAATGCCTCGAGTGGACTGTGCTCAGCAATAAAGCTTAGGATTACCAGTATTCTACTACATCGCACCTATGTTGCTCTCATAATTGAATTACTGTTTAGCCTCAACTTTTGCTTTATCAGTTCTGTTTAGCTCTGGGCGTTCTGTTCTGGTTCATATCTATGGTTAGTTTTTATTCTTCTTACAATTTGCGATAGACGTAATAGTATAAACTTTTGCTAAGCAGAGTCTTTGTGATAATTATCTATTTATGTAAAATTCTGCATTTTGGAAGGCATTGAAGACGTTGACAAGGATTGGTGTGATGAGTTACAGTAAGTTCAATGAGCCAGCCTACTAATGTCTTGCTTCCTTAATTTAATCACGTTGAGGAGAGACCACCTTGGTTGAACAAAACTTACCTTGGCATCCTGCATTTGCAATTCTATATGACCCGTTTTACTTGCACTTGACAATTGGTAAGAAGCCTGAACTTGATCAAATTTTGAGTTAAAATTCGGGTTTCAGTTCAAAATTCAGGCTTTGAGCTGAAATATTGATTTTGGATCATAATTCGAGGTCTGAACTAAATTTGGGATTAAAGTTAAGTTTTTTAAATTAAAAGTTTGACAAAATTTAAAATTTTCCATTTAAATTCAAGCTTGTTTTGAATTTCCAAAATTCGGGTTTTGCTTATCTGACCCGATAACTAACTTGTCTTCTGACTGGAATAGCATCCATGCAGAAAAACGTCTTCTCTGACGCACCTGGTTCTGCCAAAATATACCAAACTTATCTCTTCATAGCAGTGGTTACAGATTTTTGATACAGACAAAGCAGGTGCATCTAATCTGGTCTTTTAGGTTTTCGCCTTGTCTCTTCAATAGTTTTCCACGAAAGCTTTTGACCATGGAAGCTAACATCATATCTGCCAAGTCATACTTGTTCTATCAGTTAGGTATTAGTCGTGTTTCCATTTTCAAGGTTACAACTGAACATGCTAGCCTCTGGCTTCAATCCTTGAGCTCCTTATCAGTTTCTCTTGATTACAATTCTTAAATATCATAATAAATAATAATTGCAGTGGAATTCGTGATTAGCAATTAAAAACCTTATTTACTATAAAAGTTTCAATTAAATGTGTAATTTGCAACTCTATATTTCACAAAAAAGAATATTACTTTGCACCATAATATTATTAAAAAAAGTCAACATATTCGGTGCACAAAACTCCTCACTTTGTGGGGGTTTAAAGAGAGTTATAATATACACAATATTTTTTTTGTATTTTTACAAAAAGGTTGTCTCCCGTGACTTGATATTAATTATATCGTAATATTATTAAATAACACTCATTGTATGTTAAAAATGGCAACAAGTACAATAAAAATTTATTTAGATCTTTTATGAAATGTTAAGGAAAAGATTAAGCTTTTAGGTAATGTTTAAACTTTAAAGAAATTAATTTTATGATCACACTAATGCTTAATAAGTTCAAATTATCTATTTGTAATATTACATAGACTTATTTATAACTCTTATATTAAAGTTGCCAAAAATTTTATTCAATTATTATTTAGAGAACTATTAGTACTATTTTTAAAAAATAAATTATAACGTGGTATTATGAATAACAATAAGAACTAATTTAAACTTAAAAACATTAAAAAATAACTCGTACCTTTTAATTAAGAGTTTCTTATAATCTTTTGTTTTTTACTTGGGTTATTTTGAAATAATCTCTCTATTAGTTAAAGAAAATGTTACATATTATTGGACTTTTTAAAAAAATTAAAAAAAATTTAAATTATAGTTAAACTAAAACGGCGCAATAAATTCAAAGCTTTAATCCTACCATTATATGACAATATGACCAAAGAACCAAACCTACCTAAGGAAGATAGTATAATTATATAGATACTAGACGTCAACAACAAAATACAATTATAGGCACATTTAACATTACCGGTATTTGAAATTTTTCTCTCTCTTCTTTGTAGATTTGGATTTCATACAAAAATTGTCAGACATGTTTAGAACATAGTCTACTGCTAGTGGGGTATCAATATCCCCTGTTTGTTCGATGTCCTTTGTCCCTTGATTTTTAGTTAGCCCAACAGTTACGAATAGGGACAACATATTGGCCCAATTTCTCTGACAATACTCCAAATATTGAGAGGTAAAAATCTTTTGATTCATGGTCTAGAGTCTCCTTATTATCAACACTGAATTTGTCAAGAGTTGTCTTTTCCTGGAAAATGTTTATGTCAACTTGTTTAGTCCTCAACCCAATTATTTGAAGACCATTTGATTGCTGCTGTACCGTTTAACGAATACCTGTATTACTAAACTTTTTTAGACTCCGTATTTTAGCAATATTTTTACTAGATTGTTGTTGGTGCTGTTGTTTTTGTTTCTCGTAATCTCTGGGTAGAAATTAGGTTGCAGAAGATAAGATTATTCATGTTGTGTGTACTAATCCTTATATAAAGTAAAATTTATCTTCTTTTTCTTTATTCCTTTCCTATAAATTATCATATTCTTCTTTTCCTTTCTTAACATAAGCTAGGAACTGTCTCAAGATTCTTCTGGTTTGGCTTTTCTAAGTCTGGAAGATACTCTCAAACATATACTGCAGTTTACATTTCTGTCTCTTCTTATCAAACCATACTTACACATTAGCTTAGTAACTAATAAAATGTCCACAAATCAATTATATACACAATTAGGTTTTGAGCTTATCTTCAGAAAACACTTTATAATTCTTAATTCTTAATTTAATTACGTACTCTTAAGTCATAAACAACTTAATTACTAAGCAAGTGGAGTGGTTTAAAACATTCCAAAATACCTTTTTTTTTTAAATAACCGCTTAAACTTGTATAGACAAACTTAAGCAAGAGAAGTATCTAATAATACTATAGAAATGGAAAGTTTAGATAGTGCAAGAAAGGGTCCACCATTATCGTCGTGACACAGTATCTGGTCACAGTGTTCTTAATTTAAGGCAAGCCTGAAACTGCCATCGCTTGTGTTCCCGACTCTTTGCATTAGATTAATGTTTCCCATTTCAGCATTTGGTGAATGACTCCTACTATCTTAAAAAGATTCACATATTCACAGGTTTATTCTATGGTGAAGATGAGTTAAATCTTCTTTTTAAAAAAAGTTTAGAGAAGACATTAAATAACTAAACAAGTCATTGGGATTGCTTGGAAGGTTTCGGTTTTGGTTGACACAAAGCTCGCATGCGGAGTTTGGTGCAACGGCGGTGGTGGTCAACCTCAAAATACATATTAAGTTGTGTTCCAGGAATCCAGTTAGTACTGTTAAGGTTGTCTGACAAGATATCTGCCAAAAACTAGGCAACATTGAAATACCTCGATTTCACGGTATTAAATTCTCTTTACCCACTAGTTTGTAACAACTCTGAATTATACGATTTCATCTATATATTTTTTTTGGTCCTACATATTTATGTAAATGAGATCGCGTATAACAGAATTAGTATAGGCTAGCGTATAACAGGATTGGTATAGGCTAGTGGGTACGAAAGATTTCATTCCCAATTTCAGGCCATAATTAAAAAAATCAAATTAATTATATCAATTTGTAAAAATTTTAAAATAATCAATTTTTAATTTAGTTTTTAACTTTTCGATTTAATTTATTTTGATAAATTTTATTGTTAAAAACTGATTAATTTATTAATTAATTGTTCAGTTTTCATAATCTAATTA
>JAOQML010000004.1:1006346-1021863 GCA_027568935.1 Erythroxylum urbanii
AATCTAATTAATTTTTATAAATTAAAATAAACTGATTAATTTTATTTAACAATCTCATTTTCAACTAAAATTTAAATTTTTTATAGATAAAGACAGTCTCTTCAATCATATTTCAAATTCTTTAATTTTATTTAATTTGTATCCGATTTTATAACGTTTTAATATAAGTTGAACATTTTAAACTTTAAATATTTTGTCTTACCGGCTTAACCTTAGATACAATATTTAAAACAATCATTTTAAGGTTGTAACCATAGGCTTAAATATAAGGTAAGTTAAAAAGCTTACGATGTTATATTAGCAATTTAAATTAACGAGCATTAACATTGATAAAGTGCAATTAATGATAAAGTGCAATTAATTGGGTTCATCTTTTAGAATAATGAAGCTCCTCTTTTTAATGTATCTAACCTTTTTCATGTATTTCGTACAAGTAAATTTGGACATATTCCTATTTTTATTTTATTTAAAAAATAGGTTTAAGTGATAATGAAAGAAGCATCTTAATTTATATAAATTAATAACTAGGATTTGTAATAATTTATTTAAAAATATGTTTCTTTAGAAATAAGATGTGGTAGAAAATGTCTAAATTTTAATTAAAAGTGATACACACATAATTGTTAGATACAAAGAAATAAATATAATGCCATCACTGTAGTCCTTATTAATTGACAAAATAGAATGTTAGTATAGAATCGTTGTTTCTTTTTGTTTTTGTTTTAGATTTTGTCAGTTCTGTACAATACCATAGTTTGCTTAGCACCATCTTCGACAACAACAATCTTTTCTCTGTTTATTGAACAGCCAAACAAAGAAGCTTTTTCAAACTTTTTATTGTTCTTTTATTTTTCTTTTTGGTTCCTGTTTCATATCTTCTTTGGTTTTATTTTATTTTATTTATTTATTTACTTATTTAATTATATTTACCTACTCTTTTAGCATATTAGTTTTTATATCTTCTCTTTTAACCTGCATCATTTTTTTATTGTCACATTCACATGTGGATCTATCGAAAACATGTTTACTCTGTAGGAGTAAAGTTGCGTACTATTAGACCCCTCCGGACCTCGCTTTGATGCGGGACTCGAACTAGGTATGATGATGATGATGAAATATAATTTTAGAATATAATTTTTAATGAGTATTAATTAGATAATCTTTTGATTCAATAGTTTTATGAATGATAATAAATTCGTACAAACTTTAAAAAAACCATGAATTTGTTTTTTAAAATATTATCCAAGTCAAATTGATTAGACCAAAAATCACTTTATTAAATAGAATTGATCTAAAACAAGAACTGTTTTTTTTTTATATTTAAGAGATCAAAGAGATTATTATAGTGCTTCTCCTTATAACCTACAAATACAATTTATAAAAGCTAATGCAGAAAAATCACTCAACTATTGAATAAAATAAGTTACTTCTTATATTGGTGCAACTCAATATCTTTTATCATTTAAGTGTATGCTGAATAAAATATTAATTTATAAATCATGTATTATGAATAAATAATTTGTAATTTAAATAGTCTCTCCAATAGTTAAGGATAAGGCTCCCATGTTTCCTGGAATTTTTCTAGGTTATTGTTGTTGTAATTTAGTGATATATTTTAAATAAAATTTGTAAATGTTCAATTCATTTTTCCTTTATTTAATAGCGACCATACAATCAGCAAGAGCATCAAATCTGGAGTGCTTGATCCTAACCCTCCAATCGTCATCTTCATACAGGTTGTAGATTGATTCTTGAAGACAAATGATAAGCTTCCCATGAAAATAGCTGAATTTTTCTGGTGGCACATTCCTCTGGCATGTGATGTGAGCCATGTGTGCATCTAAGACTTCAAAACACATAGCGCTTTGTGCTTATCTCTAGAAACCATGAAAATGAAAGTTTGCCCGTGTTTGGTGCAAGACAGATGGTCTTCTTAGTTGTAAGAGATGTTACTATTGGTTCATGTGTTTGTGTGTTGCATTGATTGTCCTCTTCTGTTCCAAAATAGTCAGTTAGCAACCCACTTGCTCTTTTCCTATGACTAAATAAGAGGATTTGAATACAATAATTACTCAATCAATTGGTCAATTTACTATCTTTGGAAAGTTTTTCACTAAAAAACCATCCACTGTTTTAGTACTGAGTTGTTCGATCAGTGGAAAAAATTATAATAATTGAATCAATAATTAAGTTTAAAGATCAATCCGAAAAGACATAAAACTGATGTATACTTATTCAGAAATTTTCTGGCAAACCAAACAAGATGATGAGTATCAATCTGAAAGAATATTTTTCTTGAGAGAAAACACAAAAACCAACATTCAGTGAATCAGTTTCAACAGCTAAAAAGAAGAAGAGGGTTCTATTGCTCAAAACGAGCTTCATATGCTCTTGCACTATAAGAGATAGGTGAAAGTTAGATGACAAATTGTGGTTGCACATGGACTTGCTGAGGATTTTTCTCATCAGAGTACCAAAGGTACGAGTTGACTGAGACATTAAGAGAGAAAATAGGGAAAAAAATGTTTTAAAGGCAGCTTTAAAATAACATATTTTATATAACTTATTTGATAAATTATTATTTCTAAGTTATTATTGAAAAATAGTAATTATATAAAAATTTTAAAAATGTAAAAAAAAAAGATCTCTCTAGCCTTTTTTTTAATCTTGTATTTTTTAATTATTCAATTAATTTATTGATATGGACTCTTTAATACTTCTTTATTTATTTATTTCATACCTTTTACTTTTCTCTTTATAATGGCAAATCATGAAAGAATCATAAAAAGCTCAACCTCCATTGTTATGTGCCTATCAAGCAAGCATTTCTCTTTAGCTCCACATCAATTCCTCCATGGACAAACAACATATCAACATAGAGATTGATGCTCCTCAACACCAACACAAGCTCCTTACCTCATCATCATCGTCATCTTCCACCACCACCTCCTCGTCCTACTCATGCACTGATCATGATCAGAACTCCAAAAATGAAGAAAATTACAGAACTCCAAGAGGATCAATCAGGAAAGTTCAAAAACTGGAGGGTGTGAACACTGAGGCCGAGAAGAGGCAAAAGAGCAATGAAGAAAACAACAAACACCCGACATTTCGAGGGGTACGAATGAGGAGTTGGGGCAAATGGGTGTCTGAAATCCGAGAGCCTAGGAAGAAGTCAAGAATATGGCTTGGAACTTACCTTACACCTGAAATGGCGGCTCGAGCTCACGACGTAGCAGCTTTAGCCGTTAAAGGAGGCTCAGCTTACCTCAACTTCCCTGAATTGGCTCATCAACTTCCACGTCCCATCAGTAAGTCCCCCAAGGACATTCAAGCTGCAGCTGCTAAAGCTGCAGCTGAATTCGAGATCAGTAGAGTCGAACCGAGTTTTTCTCAGCTTGAATCAATAAGCTCTCCTTCCACTACTAATGATAATGATGACACATTGTTTGACCTGCCGGATCTCTTCATCAACGGTGACGGGTCCTCTTATTATTCTCCGACTTGGCAGTTTTGTGCGGCAGATACTGGATTCAAACTAGATGAGCCATTCTAGTGGGAGTACTAGCTTTCAGAGATTGATCACATGATCAGTAACAAAACCAAATCCTGAAAAGTTCCATCGGAATCGTACTGGATTAGTTCTATGCCAACTGGGATTTACTTGGAATCGTCCATCTTGTTTGCAGGATCAGTACCTGAAAAATTACAGGTTATTTCTCCTCTTGCTAACTAATTCAGTCCACGACACTTTGGTTATGAGCAAGAGAATTCTGATCCATCAGCTTCCTGGAAGACGCATTTGGCGTTGTAAATTTGTTCTGTAAATTTCCTGTCGTCAGGATTTTAATTACTAGCGATGCTGTTGACATGAAGTTACAGGAGATAAATTGGATTTCACTGCCATTGTATCCCAATAAGAATTTATAACTGATAGATTTCTTGTTTTAATTAAGTCTTCATATGCTTGTATCTAAGCTTTTTTCTCTCTCTTTTTAAGAATATTAATAAAGCTCGATAAGATGTTAATGGATGTACTTAAACGAGTGTCTTTTCCTTATTTCAGCTTTTGGAGAGGGTAGTTGACCATTGACCTGAATGAAAACAAAGATTTAAATGTACAAAATAAACATAAACATTGAATTTCATCACATGAAAATGACTTATGTTTGGATTCTTTAATTCTTTCCTTAATTATCTTTTATGATTAAAAATAATTTCTCTATTAATTAAGGATCAGATTGCGTATTATTAAATCTTTGTAAACTCCGCGTATTAGTGAGATTTTAACTTGATTATTGTTATTATCATCATCTTTACAAAAAGAAAAAGTTTAGCAATTAAACTTCTCAAATTCGAATCTAAATGAATTAAGTTAAATTTATTTAACTTGTTAAATGGTTCAATCGAATTGTAAGATTAATAGATCACTTTGAGAATTTACTCAGATTATAAATATATATAAATACAAATTTTTGAAGGGTCAAAGAAAGATTGAAAATATATTTGCCAACATCACTTTTATGAACCATGATTGGAGCATAGAAAATAATATGGATTCACAAATAAGGTGACAACACTATGTTACTAAAGTTGATATTTTATGTTGCAAAGTAGTAGCTATCTATAGTGAAAGTGAAGTCTACTTAGAAAAGCAAAAGATATGATCCACTATGTATGTGTTGCATTAGTGACCACTGACACTAACATCAGTATATCTCTTCTTTATAATTCTATCTCTCCATTATCAATTTTGGGTATGCTTCAAATTAACCTAACCATTCTTGTTCCTTTCTCAAATCTTTGAGCATTTTATACACTTTCTTTTTAACTTATCTCCATAGACATTAATAATTATTGTTTGCACTAAGTTTCATAACTTTTAAAGAATGTGACAAAAAAGGGGACAATACGAGACAGTCAAAAAATATATTAAATCAAGTTAATTCATCGTAATTAAATTTAGATTCATATTTAAAATTTTTTAATATTATTAATTATAAAAGTCAAATTAGTTTAATTTAAATTAACTAGATCAATTATAAAAATTAGATTAAATTCATATTAAATTTAATAATTATTATCCATGTAATTGGTCTGCTGAGGAAGGTGGAAGAATATGACTGGCCTTAATATATTCAATGATGTGCATTACTAGCTTAAAGTTAACTTTGATAGAGACAATGTAATTAATATTAAATTAATTGCTAATCATGGGAAGGATAACTTTTCAGTAATATCTTTTTTGGGATGATTTTGTCTCCAAGTCATAGAATTGACTAAGGGTAAGGGATGATACAAATAAGTAAAAGTGTGACATATAAACAATAGAGATTTAACTTCTTTTTTCTTTTTTCTTTTCAAAGATGCATTGTCAGGTTCATTCCACAAGTTACTCTTATCCCAAAAAAGAAAAAAAATCATATTTTTTAAATCAATTATTATGTTTATGATGGCTTTACTTGTGAGGGAAAATAAATAATTAAAATAATACCTGTTATAATTCGCTAGTATTTTTTTAATAATTAACTCGTCTAACTAAAGATAATTAATGAGATCAGGAATAATATATTCAATATTTGGATAAGATCCGAGCTATTTTATTAAATTTTAGATTTAAGATTAAGAAAAAAAGTTGATTTTTTTCATTTTTATTTTTTTATAGTCAATTGGAAAACATAAAGAGACAAGGGATTAGATCCTTTGTCCTTTTTAATCAGTCCCATCTACAAATTTTACTGAATCCAATGAAATTTATAGATGAAACGTCATGGCATAAGGTAGGAATTGAATAAAAGAGACAGGAGATGCCATTCCACGAGACAGATAGAAGAAAGTGAAAGAAACAACCCAATAATGAGAGGGAAAGTGCGAGGAGAGTATTTGTATGTATATTATTTTCAGTTCTTAGTGAAAGACCTGAAAGAAACTTGCACAATTTCCACTCATCATTATTGGGCCTTAACCTCATATATGGTCCTAATTTGAGTTCAGGAATACAAGATCGAATCATGTCTAAGTTACAAACCCAATTCATTATTATTTTTTTGGTAAAATTATAATTATTATCTTCCAAGTACATACTAAATAAATTATTAAATAAATAAATAATTTAGACTCAAGTAACGATTTCAATTCAACTAACAACTAATAATTAGGTCTAATTTCATTATCATCTTTGACTCATTATTCTTGAATCGGTAAGTACATCAAAATTAACTTTTATTGTGATCGGATACATGTTATATAAAATGAAAAATTCCTCAAATAGATGTCATAGTTCACAAGATAGTAAATCATATGATAAATCAGCAGTTTAAATTCAAGCGACTAATTTGATCAACTCGCATTTACAGACCCGCATATCTCCGCTCTTAATCCATGGTCTTCTAAGAAGCAGCCTCCGAGCTACAACTTCAAGGGATGGTTAAGTACATAAAAAATGAACTTTACTGGTTGCACTACCCTTGAAAGTTGAGTTCTACAAGATGGTCTTAATTTGTCTGACTTGTAGCTTCCTTTCAGGAAACCAATATCCATCACCGTAAACGTAGGCTTTTCCTTAGATTTGACACTTACCCTTTCTCAGCACATGCATTCAAGTAACAGATTAAATAAATGAAAACTTCAGAGAAGAGTTCATTCATGGAAAAAGTGAAAGCAAGCAATGGCCCACTTAGGACCAAAGTAAAACAACACTAATAATGGTCCTTTTAGTGATATCTTTTGTCGGTTTTTAAGAGGTTGGACCCTTGGACAATGGAAAGGTATGAAGAACAGGAACGTATCAAGAGACAAGCCTGAGGAATTATGTGTACACAATGTCTTTTACTTCCGCTTCTTACTCAGATTGAGACCAAAGAGGACACCAACCACGAGAACATTAAGTTACGTTATTTTGAAAAGTGAATATTCTTTTAGTGGACATCATAGCAATGTTCCTGTTTCATGCGAATCAAAGGCTTAATGCATTGTGACCTCTATTTACTCAAACAAGCAATCATCACATGTATATGATGACCTGACAGTGTTTGTCTTTCACTACGAGTCATATTCTTCCAATAACTGCACATTACAGTAACACATTATTCACGATTGATTTCCATCACTTTCAATGATATGATTCTTGAACAGCCTGAACTGAAAATATGGATAACTAATTGGAAGAGTTACAGATGGACACTAGCCCATACCTTAACCATGCTTGGGCCAGAATTTGCAGTCCAGTGTAGCAAATAACAGCGGATCTTCACCTCCTTAAAGAACATCACCACAAGATTAGAAACTACGAAGAGCAAGTTCAAAAGGGTTTTAGACTATTCCCAAAATGATCAAAGTTAAATTAAACATAAAGAAGGAATTAAACACCATTACATTGGTTTTCAAAATCTTTGTAGACATCTAACTAAGATTAGATACAGCTAACACAATCTATTATTACCAATAACAATCCTTTATACAAAACAAAAATTGAAAGTGTTTCTAAATGCGTCCATATGTACCAAACATTGCAATGTAGAAGATAGCCCCTACAGGTTTAATAAATGGAGGAATAACCCAAGCCAACTTCAGATGCAATGTCCTGAAACGTGTACTGTAGAGGGCCTGTTTAGAAATCTAAGGCCTTTAAGGAATTTCACCAGTTCAATGGGTTATGGCCTACCGGTTCTAATCTTCAAAAAACTCCAGTACTTCCAATCAACAAGTTAAAAAGATATACTTAAACCTAAGGACTAACAGCAATCTAGGTGATTTCCACATGTGGGTAGAAAGGAGATGCAGTGATTTCCACCAATTTTCTTCTTCCATGGAGGGAGCTTAAATGTACAGTACAACGAGCCTGCTCCCATCTATATAGTTCAAGCCTCTTATAGAGGCTCAAGCAGGTTGACATGGCCCTGATCTGGTAAACAGGAGGACTAATCCTTCTGTCAATCAGATATAAACAGGTTTGACATCATTAGGTCCAAAACTGGTGGCACATGTTGGACATTTGCGATGACGGCTTTCAAAAAGTTTCTGTACACAGTGATTGCAGAACAGGTGATAGCATTTTGTAATGACAACCTGTTCAGAAACATCAAGTTTTTAGAGCCTTTACTAAGTATACAAACACCAATCAAAGAAACTTTTTCCCTGCTTTGATGCTTCATCAGTTTAATTATAAGAATGAAGCAGATTCCTAAGTTCACCAATTGAATAGGGTTTATGATTCGATTCCTTATTTACTTTGCTCCGAATTTCCACTATCTATACAAGTAACATGAGTACTTCAATCACCACTTACAAAGTAGAATGTAACACACCCAAAAGCCACAAATAAAAGAAGAGGGATGGAGACTTGCCTCTTTGGTTCTGTCGATGCAGATACTGCACTTAACGATCTCTCTGTACTCTTTAAGTTCTTGATGAAGTTTCTCCACAACTGATAACCCCTCTGTCTGTGCTTGTAGACATGAAATCTTTCTCCTCACAACCTCTGCTTCTTCCTCTTTTCTTCTTCTCTCATACCTGGTAAGGAAACATGGTAATTACATGCCTTCTCAAGGAAGAACATAGAAGGGATAGGATTATATTTCAGTACCTCTCTCTTTCTGTTTCTATCTGTAGGTCTAGAAGAGCTGCTCGACTTTCTACAACCCTAGATTGTGAATCATCCAATAACTCCCTTGCATGGTTAGATGTTCTTCTCACATCTAGCAATCTATTCTGTGTATTCTCCAATGTCAATGAGTTCTGAAACTTATCTGCAGCAAGTTTTTGAACCTGGTCTGCACAAGTTTTTAACTGCAACAGCGGGGAAGTTCATATTTAACATCTCCGACTTGATTTGATAGTATTTGTACCACAATAAGTTCAAAAGTACCTGATCTTCAATTCTTGATGTTTTTACATCATAGAAATCCAGAGAAATATTGGATTGCTGAATTTCCCTTTCAATTCCTTTTTTCTCAAGTAGAATAGAATCCTGCAACTGTCTTGCCATCACGCCTTCTAGAACAAGCTAAATTAGGCACATAAAGAGAAACAATCAAAATCTAAGCATGCAAGTGGTGAAGTGAGATTACGAATAATTCATGTCGGAGGCCAGTGGACTTCGAGCATTATAATCCAAACACATGCGAAAGAGCACCTTCACATTTAGATATCTATGTTCTCAACCTATTCAAGTTATAAATTATCCATTATGGTATATATCAGACCTAGACAACAAGATAGTTAAAACCGACTGAAACATGTGCCAGCATCTTTTATATACCAAGAGCTGAAGTCCACACAAGGTAAGTGTCAAAACCAACCAAGCCCATAATAAAAACAAGATAAAATCTAAAACTTCCATATCATCCACAAATATAACAGATCATCCATTCGTGCAAAAAGATTAATAGTATATGTGGATGGGAGTCACTGAAAAATAATTTACAAAAATATGTTAATCAGCTGAAGTCCACACAAGGTAAGTGTCAAAACCAACCAAGCCCATAATAGAAACAAGATAAAATCTAAAACTTCCATATCATCCACAAATATAACAGATCATCCATTCGTACAAAAAGATTAATAGTATATGTGGATGGAAGTCCCTGAAAAATAATTTACAAGAAATCACCTTAATGTTGTAATCATCTCTCTCTGTGATCTGCTGCAACAATTGTTGGTTTTGAGTTTGCATATCATCATATGCTTGCCCTATTGTCTGAAAATAACCAAGGGAAAAATACCTAGATGAAGCCCAATACAACAAAAGAGAATGCCGATAATAGTAGCAACAAACTAACCTCTATTTCAAATATGTAGGCTTCATTTCCTTCATTTTTTGATTTCAGAACATCATTAAGCTTACATATACCCCTGAAATCCAATAGATCAACAATTTTAGACTTGTTGGACACAATTATTGAACAACAGGATAGCGGATCTTCCAGTTAGGCCCACAGTTCACACAGCAATAAAATGATACTTAAGGTGCTCATAAAAGTACCAAAGTCCAGAAAGACACTACATGAAACACAACAAGATTGATCTGACTACCTCTCACCCCTTTTCTCTTAAAAGGCATGTTATGAGAACATCGATATAAAAGGCTTTTCTTACAAAAGGTATTAAGAGGTTCCGTTTCTGTCTAGGGTAAAAAGATATAAAGTATGGTGATCCAAACTGGTCAAATGGTTGATCAACATCTGAAAGACTTTACAACATGATTAAAATACAAGTCGTTTTACAATAGAACAAATTCAACCTTTTAGAAGCTTCCAATTGCTGTCTCAGATCAACAATCTCAGCTTCTGCAGCTGCTAGCCTTTGCTGGGATATGGCCTCAGCTTCATTTGCTGTCTTAACTCGTAACTCTAACCTTTGCTCATCAAGGGAGGCTTTCAAACTTTGAACTTGAGCCCATGCCTTGTATTCCAGATCCCTAGCATCCAGGATATCCCTGCAGTTGTGAAATGTTTCTGAATCATAATAAGATCATATCATGTAGCTTCCACTCAATATATGAAGAATCCACAGCTAAAATGGCCAAGCCAGCAATGCGTAAAGATAAAATAGACTATTGTGCAGGGATGAAAACCTACTTACTTGGAGCACTATCAATGATATTTCAATTTAATCTCAAGTGATCAACATCTTAAATTAAAGATAATTTGGTCCCTCAAAAGGTCGACAGAAAATAGAAGGATCTAAATAACAATGATAGAGTACAAAGAACCCATGTATCCACCAAACTGGTTTAAGATTATGATTCTTTAAGTTGAATTTCACAACAAAACTAACACAATATGTTATGAGAAGATGGGAAGAATTTCAAGCCATCTGCACATTATCTGGCAAGGATTTTCTGAGATATAACGGTTGCAGAAGAACATGTGTATAAGCTAACCTTGAATCAATGGATTCATGTCTATACATTTCCAGCATTAACTTCAACTCCAGAAGACTTTCTTTCAGATCTTTAACCTGAAATATTTAATCATATATTATATACAAGAGGCAAACACATTATTTTTATCTATCAAAAGTTCCAAGTAGACTTCAAAGACCAAAGCACTTGTGGAATCTGCACTTACAAGGGCCTGCCATGTACATAAAGAAAATATTTCTGACATATCCCCAACTCTCTCTCTCTCTCTCTCTCTCTCTCTCTCTCTCTCTCACACACACACACACACACACACACACACACAGAGAGATATAAAATTTGGATGGTCATTCACCACGAAAAGAATAAATATAACATCCATAATTCCTTACTGACACACTACAGAACTTAAACCCCAAAATTTGAAAGATAAATTAAGTAATATAATACAAGAAGAGTGATATACCACAGATTGCAGTTTTTGTATCTCCGCAACTTGGTTGGTAGATCTATCATATAAACTTTCGTACTCCTTAGCCTGCTTGAAAAAGAATACTTCTTTGAGGATGTGGATTTAATTGAAAGAGATAAATGAATATACCAAATAGAACCTACCTTCCCATCCAAAACTTTGGAAAGAGATTGCACATCAGCCCGTAAAGAATGAATGTTAGAAGCAGTCTCCTTGAATTTACTTAGTTGGCATTGCATTGTGCTCATATCCTCAGGAAATGAAGAAACCAGGCCTTTGAACTGTTCAATTATTTCTTTTCTTCCTAAGAAAGAAAGCAAGACAATCAAGTATTAATCACACACCTGCAGGGACAAAAGGTTCAATAATTACAAGTCTGGGAAACATCTTCTATTAATTACCAGGCTCTCTTGATGCCTCTTCAAGCTTAACCTCGATCAACCTTTTATCCTCAATCTGTTTCTCTAACTGCATTCCCAAGTCAATAATTCTAGAATCTGAAACTGCAGAAGATCTTCGAACAACATCAAATAAGTCATTTTTCATATTCAATTCCCTTTCCCCCCAAACAAGGTTGTCCTTTTCAACCTACAAAATTAAAAGTTATGGTTAGCAACTGAATCAAATTGACACAAGAAAAATGAGAGACTAAAGGCAAAAACAAAACTACCGACCAGTTACAACCTGTAGTTTCTCAAAGAAGGCCTGATACTGAAGCACATCTGATTTTGACTTCTTAACTTGATCTCTAACTAAAAGGAATTCTTGAGAGGAAGATATAGACTTCAGGTTCTTCAATGAGTTCTGCAAACAAAAATCCCTATCTAGTCACATTACCAACCAACTAATGCTACAGTTGAGGCTTTTAGAAGCACAAAGCTAAGCAAAAACACAAATAGCTCTGAAAAGCCAACCTGCAAATCCGACAACTGCTGCAATATTTTTACCCTCTCATCATAAAGACTTTTTATTTCCAATAGTCTAGAAGAAGCTTGATCCTGGGAATTTAAATCAATTAGTATGACCGATATCTCCCAGATAAAGAAATTCTTAAGCATGAAACCAAAACAAACAATGGCTGACAACTTACTAGAATTTTTTTAAGAGAAGACTCCATCTCTTCCAGATCTTTTTGTTTATGTCTGACCTTATCAGTAGCAGCAAGTGTACTTCCCAAGTTTAGGGCAGGGTAAAATGCCCCTTTTGTAGCATCCCTCTCAGCTTTAAGACTGGCCAGCTCACTTTTACCTTTTTCCAGTTCGAAAGTTGCACTCTCCAATTCCACTTGGATAAGCCACAAAATCAATCAAACTGATGACTCTTTTTACAATAGAAGTCAATATTATATAAATAACTATTTCTAGCAACAATAATTACAATTTCATAAATTTTCAAGCACCTGACTACCTGAGGGATTAATAAGAAATGTATTGTATGCTTAACTAGCAAAACTTCA
Source organism: Erythroxylum urbanii (assembly GCA_027568935.1). Lineage (NCBI taxonomy): Eukaryota > Viridiplantae > Streptophyta > Magnoliopsida > Malpighiales > Erythroxylaceae > Erythroxylum > Erythroxylum urbanii. The sequence goes on from JAOQML010000004.1 coordinate 1,019,136, forward strand.
ACATAAAAGAGCACAGAAAAACCCAATAATCATGTGAAAAGCAGGTAATTCATACCACCCACCAAATCTAAGGCATTATCATTAATACTGTCAATGGAAGGTAATAGTGTAAGAGAATATTCAGACATACACAGACAGATAGTAAAATGCCATAATCAAAGGAAGCACATAAACACACAGACATATAATGATAGTGTGTTGTATGCATATAGATAAAGTACAGATAGGAGTATCGGCATCAGAAATTAATCTTTTTTAAAATTCAACAGAAATTTTACCTTTTACATTCCTAAGCTCAGCTTTACTTTTTGCCACATTGTCTTGACACTTCAGGAGTTCAATTGCCAGTGGTTTTATCTTCAAATGAAGATCACTCATAGACAATCTCAAGTTCTTCACTTCTGTCTCCAATTCACTAGATGCTTTTAGCTTGCATTCACCTAGTGACCATAACAGTAAAAAGGGAAAACTTGGAGTGAATTCTAAAGGAAAAACAGAAGAGCAGAAATATTACAAGTGACCATGTCACAGTAAGCTCTTACGATCTCCCGGAAGCTGTTTTAAAACTGCTGCATGTAACCCATTCTTTAGAAGCCAAAGACCATTGACAGCAGCTATAACATTACTTAGAATGTTCTTAACCTCCACACAGGTTGTTTCTCCATCTTCTTCCATCTCATCAACGAAATCAGTAGAAGATGAACAATCAGTTGCACCTGTTTCCATGAGTCGACTAAGAAAATCATCCTCTACAGGCGATGGCCCCCCATCTGACAAGCAATTTGAAACAACCCTATCAGGAAACACATTACTTCAATAATATGGAGCCAAAAGTTCACAATCAGTATTAAAGAACCAGTAATTCTCTACAAGCCATTCAAGGATAGATCACCAAATGCTTAGTTTTAAAAAATTCCATGCCACAATTAATCACAGAAGGTGCCAGAAACAAATTCATCTGAGTCTAGCAGGAGAAGGAAATATTTTTCTTACAGAGCCAAAAATGACTAGCAGTCAATGGGAGTTGACAAATGCATGCAGGAACACATCCAAAGTATTGCAAGAGGCTGAAATTTAAACAGACTAGCGAGGTATGTTTATGACTTCGGATATGTAAACGAGGACCAAATGATTGCAGATAAGATACACCATTTGGATACATATTTGAGGATCAAATGATTGCACGTCTAGAGAAATATGAGATAGCTTAGAAATTTATAGGAAGTAACAGAACTAATAAAGAAAGAAAGAATAAAATCAGCAACATGCAATAACAAGGCGAATTCTCACCCCTTATAGTTGGAACAAACTTGACAAATTCATTTGATTCTCTTGTCTGACTCGCTCGTGATTCCAAGCTAGTAACCAACTACCACATCAACAATAAGCCAAATCTCAACAGGTGATTACATTACAGAATTCTATAATGTAAAAAGAAATAAAAGCCTCCATATCACCAACAATTTACTTGAATTTCCAAAAAGCATATAAGAATGCGACACGAGGCAAACAAAGGGCAAACAAATAGGGCATTACCCCTTCCCAAGACTTATTAACAGCTTTTATTTTGGAATCAAACGGCTGCTGTTTCTTTTTCAGTTGATGGAACTTCTTCTCTAATGCACAATACTCGATCTTCTGGGCTTCTAACTTCTGTGCGATCTTTTGATTTTGGTATCGAAGGACAGTGGCACCGAGCTAAGCAATCGGAAAAATAAAACAGGAGTTAAAACAAACCACTGTATAGTTGACCAAACATTTTAGCAACCAACGAACTGAACCAACTCCACCCTCCCCACCAAAAAAAAAAAAAAGCCAATTCTGGACTTTCTCAAAAATAACTGACGTAACCAAATAAACCAAAGAGCATATGGATTCTACAACTACAATAAGCTGTCAGAATCAACGACATGAATCTCCAAGCACATTAATTGTTGAGATGAAACAGGGATTACAAACTAAACACAGTTAAGTATCAAACAAAGTATTAAAAGTGAAAATAGTGCAAACCTTTTTGTCCTCAGAAGGTTGAGAGAAAGGGTTCTTCTTAGGCATAGGAGGAGTGGCCGAAATGGAAGTGAATTGCCTGCGTTTACGCTCCGCTTCACTCCCCATTAAAACCCTGACTGACACGCAACTCTTCTCTGATCTCAGATTTTCCCAAAAACCAAACGAATTACTACTACGTCAAATAAGATAGACCTCTAATTAACCCTAACCTAATTCGCAAACATCGACGCCTACGCAAAACAATACACAAGTTCTTATACAGAAAAGTAAGAGCCCAGAAATTGTAGTTGAGGATCTCTCCTTCGGTGTATCACCGAGAAGGTAACACAGAGAGAGAATCTGCAACTTCTCTTCTCTTTCATTTTTACTGGAATAATAACGGGATCTTTTTTTTAATTGATATAGGTAGGAGGGCAATTCCGGTATTAGAGAAGACCGAGTTCGTTACGCGCTGACACGTTCGAGCGAGTTGACGCGGTGATGATAGAGTGACGGCTTAAGGGGATGTGAAAGTCACAGTAGGCGAATGGTGAAATCTGATTGGAGCAAAGTGAGGGCAAAAGCTGATTTAATATGGTGACTTAATTTAACGAGTGTAAGTTTCGATTTTTGTTTTTAGATTAAAAATTTTTTTTTAGTTTCTGTTTTTAGTTTTAAATTTTTTTAACTTTTAGAAATTATGAAAACTATAAAAAATAATTTTGTTTTTTATTTCTGT
>JAOQML010000004.1:1026822-1042320 GCA_027568935.1 Erythroxylum urbanii
ACCGCAATACACCAATACACCTATAAAGAAATGCCTAAAACAAACTTTCCAACTCTCACCTCAAAGGAGGAATTTAACTAGAATCAAAATTTGTTATACAAATCTTTGACTTTGTATTGGTGCACTAACCAAGGGGTAGCACCCTCCTTATATAGGCAAGAATTTTTCCCCAATTGCAAACAAAAGAGCCAAAACTCAACAATCTTTACCTTGACGACTTTGCCTGATCCCACAACCACATAATTATCAATGTAGAGAATTATCATGCTTCATAGCATCCTGCTCCACCATAAAAGCATACACACTCAGAATAAATCAATTCCAAGCCTTTCATTTCGGCACATGTCGAAAATAACCTTGTTGAAAAAATTATGGTACAACTCCCATGTTTGGCTTTCCTGAAAGTTCATCAGTCATCGACATAAATTCCACCACATACCTTGCATCAATGCCAAATCAATGCCCATGTCCAAATTTGTAGATCCGCTAACAGTAAAACATCCTCTATCATGGCAACTTTGAGATTAGTAACATGTCATGAGGATGTACATGCCCCCTTTTAGAGAGCAAAAGCAAAATTACCATCCATAAAGATAATGTTAGCGACATTGTCAGTTTCTCCATTAACTGATCTAGAGCCTCTTGACGAACCCGCTCCACCTCTCGGACAATTTTTCTTCACGTGCCGTTCACACGTCCAGCATACTATATTTAATTTTTCTTCATGGAGTTCTTCTTCTTCCTATATCCAGCCACCACCAGAGCTGAGTCTTCAGGGGGAACATTTCTTCCACCACCAAGTCTTCTCTCTTCTAAAAAGAGTTTTCCGGTAACTTTAGAAAAAACTATCTTCACCTTCCTATAAATCAAAATAAGTTTCATGTGTTCATAGGAAAGCAGAAGAGACCAGATAAGTCTTAAAGCTTGATCCTCATCTTCTATATGAATTTCAATTGCCTCCAGTTCAGAGACGATCCCATTGAGAACACTTAAATGATATGAAATTGTAGTACCTTCCCTCATCGGCAGTGTATGAAACTGCTCCTTCAAGTACACCCAATTTGAAATGTTCTTTGTTTGATACAACTCCTCGAGCTATTCCCAGAGCTCTTTTGCCGCAGATATTCTATGCAGATTCGTAAGGACATTCTTGGCCAAACACGGTCGTATTCCACTTGCCGCTCTCAATCTAGATCCTCCTAATCTTCATCGCTCATACTAGATCTGTCCTTACTAGCCGTTTTGTCAATATTACTAGTAGTAGTGTTGATATTAAGGATTTATCTACTTTTCAATGCCTTGTGTAATCCTGACTGAATCAAAATATCCCTGACTTACACTTGCCACAAGCCAAAATTGATTCTCCTGTCGAATTTATCCACCTCAAATCTTATAGAATTTGAAGCCCTATTTCCTGACATTTTTTATGCACTTCTACCTTGATGAATTTTACCGTATAAATGAATAATACACTAGGTAAGTTCTCAAGAAAGAGAGGTGGGTCACAATCAGACACACTTAAGTACCAAGTCTTTCCTTAGCCAGAACTTTCCCAGACATACACTTCCACACTACCACACCAGAGCTCCACCTCACCAAATGAACCTTTCTCAAGAAAATCTTTTCTGATGTGTAAGATCAGTCAAAATTGTGACCACAGAGCATACTCAAAATTTTTAAGAAAAAATACACCTTGGCTCTAATACCAATTGTTGGGAATTCAGACCTCCCAAACCCACACTCAAGGATATTTCATAGATAAAAATAGCAGAAAATAGAGAAATAATAACAAAAAAAGAGAATTTACGTGGAAACTCTCAAACTGAAAAAAAAAACATAGGCACCGAGAAGAAAATTCACTATATGAAAAATTCTTACAATCACACAATTTTTCTTCTCACCCAATACCCCAATACACTAATATACCTACAAAGAAATAGCCAAAACAAACTCTCCAACTCTTACCTCAAAGGAGGAATTTAACTAGAGTCAAAATTTATTATACAAATCTTTGACTTTGTACTGGTGTACTAACCAAGGAAGTAGCACTTTCCTTATATAGGCAAGAGCCTTGCCTCAATTATTTTGCCCCAACTAATATGAGACAAACAAAGGAGCCAAAACTCAACACCAAGTACTTCAGATACACGTGGGCTAGCTTAACTAGTCTCCATAGGATGTGATTTCCTTCTCTAGCGATGCTCACCCATCTTCTCTACCTCAGGTCGATTGATTATTTTCACAGATATTCCAAAACCCTCTTCACTGTTCTCTCCATTTCTCCTACTTTTCCCTGCGATTTTGCGTCTTGTGTCTAGAGTTTTTCGTACGCAGAGCACTTTTATTATTTGGTTACTTTTTACAGATTCAGTTACGTGTCATATGGTCTGACTTTTGATTGCTATGACATTTGTGAAATTGTGTGTCTTGAGGTATAACTTTGGTGGAGTTGTTTTGAGCTGCACGACAACAATAATAGAACTTGCCACAAATATAGAAAATAGAATGAAAACAATAGTGGAACTTTGTTGAAAAAGACTATGATGTTAACTCAACCCTCTTATGCTAGAACTCCTGTGTCTTTTGTAGGTTGTTGCTAGGCATCAATTTTGGCCATAACCATGACATATGATGGTAGAAGTGACGATCTGGGTTTGACAGAGGGAGAAAGAAAGATCCATCATATATGATGGCAGGAGCGATGATGTCGAAAGTGGTGTTGCAAGTTGCGATAGACGCTAGGTTTGAGACTTGAGAGAGGGAGATTGTTGCCTAGGCTGTTAATTAAGAATCGTCTAGAAAATGTCTGCTAAAGGCTAGAAATTTGAGACAAGAGGGAGAGAAAGAGTATAAACTAAAATGGGTATTTTACTTCGGTTGGTGGAGGGGGTCTTCGTTTCTCAAATAATAAATGAAGCATTTAATGAGAAGAGATTGGAAAGTGAAGTAAGAAGAGAAAGACGACAGCCGTTAGATGAATTGAATAGTTAGATTTAAATTTTTTATCATCATCCATTCACACTTAGTATATAGTAATGAATGATTCATGTTCTCTTTGGGCTTTACATATAATGAGTGAATGGACCTTGTTCATGGGTTTTAGAAGTTGTCACGTCATCTACAAAGAACGACATAGTATTATTAAATGAAATCAAATATTATAAATATGTATGAAATATAGGTATATTGATTGAATTTTAAATTGAATTTAAATTTTAAAAATTATAAATAAGTATAATTTGAACTAATCTAAAAATTAAAATGATGTTGTTTTTTTCAATGAATGAAAAAATTTATAACTAAAATAATTTCATTTTATTTAAAATTTTGGTCAAATATTTTAATTATCCAAATTCAATTAAATTCCACGTTAAATTTTGGAACTTATTCATACTTTAATTAATTTAAAAATTAACAATAACATTTAATTAATTCACATAAGTGTATTATATTATTATTTCAACTATTTTTGAAAATTTTAAAATTTTAAAAATAGCAAACTCTTTAAAAATAATATCTGGTAACCTTCACATAATTGTAAGTTGAAACACACAATATTTCTGTATTGCTGCTAACATTTCCATAGTCCATCAGAGCCCTCCCGCTACACTCTAGCTTCTCGCTGTTCAACTTCAAGGTAGTCTCTAGCCAGTTAAGTATTGCCGGCCACCGGGATGAACCGCCCAGAACAGATCGTTAAACTCGGTTAAACCGACCTTTGACACGAGTTTCTTGCAGAATTGCTCGATGTTCTCTTCTATTTTTCGTGGTAGGTCTCTCCCAAGCTTGAAGTTTATACTCTCTTCAGAGAGTCGTCCATCAATGACATTTTGTGTTCCTGGCAAGAATTGTTGTACTGCATAATTCAGTTCCATGAAAGTTGACTTTACCTGTTAAAGAATTAGCTCCAATAATGGCTGCTGCTGCTCCATCCCCGAATAGTGCAGCTCCGACCAGGTCGTAAGGGCGTGCTTTATTTGGTGGTCGAAAACCTATTATGGTAGTCTCCGAAGTGGTTAACAGAACATGACCTACTGGGTTGTTTCAGCGATGTCTTTGGCAACTCTGAGGCAAGTGACACCGCCATAACAACCTGGAAAGTAGAGCATCACACGGCCAACATCATGTCACAGACCAAGTTGACTAGCAACGTAAAGGTCACCTCCGGGTAAGCCTATCTCACTGGAAGACGGATAAACGATATGTGTGATATCTTCAACTTGTCTTCTCCATTCATTGATACAAGCAAGACTCGCTTCCATTGCCATCTGAACTACTGCTGGATTCGCTATTTCAAGCCTTTGTTTGATTGTCGGAGAGCCCTCAGTCACAAGTTCCGGGTACTTTTTCAGGACTCCTTGGACATGACTGTGTACCTTGTCTGCACAGTAGTGGTTTTACCTCGCAAAAATATACAATAAAAAAAGCTTGTCTTAAACCTGTTTCAGGATTGGATCTCATGCCTGGCTTCAAAACAATCCAAGTACATGATAATAGAAGTATTTCTACCTTGCATAGTCGTTCCTGTTTCTCCTTCATAGCTGCATATTCACATTTGGTGTCCTGAAAGTACCCCTCTACAAGCCGTTCCTGGGGTATGAGTTGTTTAGGAAAAGCCTTGCCCAGTGCAAGAATCGTCGCTTTCCCTGCACTGGGAGTGCGTCCATTCATGAGAGGATAGTGATTTGGAGCATTGTCGTGGTTAGTTCTAGAAATCTTCAGACAACTTTAGTAAGAAAACACTTCGGTGAGTAGAGAACTTCAACAGAGGAATAACATTACAGTGTACTTGGTGAAAGGTTAAACCTCATGAAGACTAGCATGAGGAAATTAAAAACGCCTAGTTTAAAATGGGTTTGGTGGTTATTTGGAATCTGGTAGTTAAGAGGCATCAAGGCCTTCATTAAGGATGATGACAATATTTATCTTACATTTCTGATCTCATCGTCTTTCCCTGTCCTCCAGGTAGATACATACGTTCTTGACCAACTTCAAACTTACCTCTGTTTCGGTTATGAGAGTCTTGTGATAAGACGAGTTGTTAAAGATTCAGAACTGTAATAGTGTTAAAGTTTTTAACATCTGTTCTCAGCTTTTCTTCAGTCACATTGACATCACCAAGCTTCTTGGTTGCTTGGGGGATCTTGGATTCCTACAAACAAAGACAAACATCTCTCCGTTTCACTTTTGTCAGTGAAAATAGTGAACAAATTACATTTTATCAAGCCTATTTTTTGATAAAAAAGTATGCCCTGACCATTTCTCCTAGAGTAAATTCTTAACTGAACATACAGAGTTAGAAGTTCCACATCAGATGTGCTGAGATCCTGTAAAGTTAGCTTGTTTCTATTATCAATAAATACAAATCAGCCTCTAGCCTTGAGATGAGCGTCGGTAGTAATACCTGAAATGACAAGAAGACGATTAAAAACATGTAGATAGCAAACGATCCCCAAACAACAATTTGAATTTTCAATGGAGATGGAGGACTCACACATAGATCTCTATCCCATAAGCAGCAGCATATTTTCGCAGAAGTCGCTCTACAGTATACCACTGTGCACGATCTGATCCGTCTTGATACCCAATACGAGGCATGTGGATTGAAGCTTTTATAGCACACCAGAAAATGAAGTAGTGACATGAATGAATATGTAGAAGAAACAAGTGGGAGACAGGAATGTAAATTTCAAAGTTCAAACATACTGACTGATGGAAGTTTGCCATGCACAGGATATATTTCTCACAAAAGCAAGCAAGACTCCAACCCATATCAGGAAAAAACATGACAATTTCACCTATATCACCATGCTATTTACTGGTTCATTCTATTTCTTTGTCATTAATTCAGTAGCTCTGATGATTCTAAATATGATTGTCTAAGAATATGAATCATCTAGCATATCCAACTCGAGGTGCTGATGACTGATGAAAATTCAATTGAAGGAATAAGAACAAGCAACAACACGAAACAAGTGCAATTCTAGTTGCCATCATTATGGTATAATAGCTTTACACTATGCTGAACCAGAAAAGGAAAAAAAAAGTATGCTGCAACTTGTACCAGTATTTTGAGCTGCTACGGACGACGCCTTGGAGAGGCATTGCTCCAGATCAGGAATTGAGATATCACTACGAGGAACTTTCCGCCTAGGATTATATGTCTGTACCACACCCAAAGCTACCCACTGAGGACAATTACCTTGCATTCCCTGTCCATTTTCCTCTGTATTGCAGAGGCCCAGAATGACCACAAAGAAACAAATAATAAAACCATCTGATAGCAAGAGGTAGATAATATGGAAATTACAGCACATACAATACTTGGCAGAATACTACTTAGTTCCCTACTCTTCATATTCCTGGAAACACTGAACAAAGGTATGGTCTACCAAATTGCCAAAAATAATTAAGTAGGTGCTTACTAGGATTACATGCATTACAATTTCGTTGGAGTCATAACTTGCAGGAAAACTAACGGCCACAGCTTACCACTAATTTTTATAAGATGAAGATCACCAAGGTGAAGGTCCCCAACTTCAGAAGCTCGCTCATATGCATCAGGAACAGTGGAAGACAGCTTGGCCAAGGCATCAAACATTCCTCCACGGCCCCAATTTCCAGAGTTATCAACACAACTGCCAGGGTAACATATAAAGCTACAAGTCAAGTCCAATGGCAAGATTAGACAATTTCAAATAGCTATTCAAAACTGATTGGATTTGTGCTTCAGACCCTCGCATATGATTCACATGGTAGACAAAACTACTTGGTTAATGGTTCATATAGGAGTATTTTACACATGCAAAAGGCAAAGTAGATTCATAACAAAGCAGGTAGAACAAAAGGGAAGAAACCAGTCTGCAAATGCTACCAGATTACTACAGCAAAAAGAACAAGAATTGAACTTGTTTTGCATTCAAAGCATATGAATCACCTGAATATAATAGAGGGCTCTGAAGGACAGACTTTTTCTGGATGTGTACAGTCACCAACCGTGAAATGAACAGAGCCTGAATCTGACAAAACATCAGCATCTAAAGGTCCAGTAGGCTCTTTGACAGACAGCGAATGGTATCCTAGGGCTTCCCACCTAGATAACTTTTTCTCCTCTGCTTTCTTCCTTGCAGCCTCATGCTTAAGATGTTTGTCTTCGGTCAACTTCCTTCTATTCCCCAAATCCAACACAGAGTTGCTAGCTGATTCTGATGCTGCTTTAAAATTTTCAATCCAGGAAAGGTAGGACGCTTCATCCATGTCAGGATCATCAGAAGGTGCAGTATAAATTCCAATATCCAATCCATTCCTATTATCCATTGGATTGAGCTCAAACTTTCTTTCATCCCTAGCCATCCCCTGGCCACAACGAATTGCAATTACTTTCTCCACCATATCATTCAATTCAGACACCTTCAATTCATCTGCTTTGTCAGTGTTGATTTCTGCAGGATCAAACAAATGCAGCCCGAATATGATAGATCGCAAATCACCCACTGCAACTCCTGTTTCCTTAGCCTCCTGCTCGACATAATCATCTCCTACGACATTTTGGCTGAGCTGCAACTTCCTCTCAGCCCTCCTCATAATTACCTACACCACACGCCACAACTTCTAGTGGTAAATATAAATATCCCAGCACTTTATATATATACTGGTATGAACATACAAAATTGTAAATTTTAACCTCCTCTACTGTACGCATTGTGACTAAGTTTATAGATAACACGTGATTCATTTGACCAATCCGGTGTGCACGTTGCAAAGCCTGCTTATCAACCTGGGGATTCCAATCTTGCTCATAAAACATAACCTGACAAATGTCTATATCAGAAATGATAGGCCAATAAATGCAATAGTTCAAAGCAGCTTTTTGGGGTAATCTCAAATCACTAGCATGTTATCATCTTAAAATAACAAAACTGAAAACAGTTTAAGTGTACACCATAGTATCCAATTATGTTAAACTAAGATAAGCAAATAAAATCAATTGAAGGCATTTGAATTGGACATTAAGCAACATATACGCTGAAGAGGAAATGTGCGATATTAAGCATAGAACGCCAGTATCCCGAATCTTAGACGTCATAAGGATGAAACTTGAATCAATATGTTTTGTGAAATTGTAGCAAGAATTGCTTCGAGAAAAACTAATGGAAGAGCAGAATTTTACGTAAAACCAAAGCTATGCTTGGAAAATCTTTGAATAAAACTCACAGTGTCCGCCGCAACAAGATTCAAGCCAACTCCTCCAGCTCTTGTAGATATCAGAAAGACAAAAGCATTTTCCTGCAGATTTGAGCTCCCTAATTGTGGACTAAAACTCCTAATTGCAGCAAACCGCTCCTCAGCCCGAACTGAACCATCAAGTCGCTCGTAGGAATAGTTACGTAATTCCATAAAATCCTGTATTCGAATAAGAAAAAGGTTACCTAGAATTCCATGTAATCCTGCATATTTAAATGACTTCAATGGGAAATCAAAAGATAATACCTGCAAAATGTCAAGTGTGTGAGTCATCTGAGCAAAGAGGAGAACACGATGTCCAGAATTATGTAGTTTCTGAAGTAGCTTGTCTAAAATTAATAATTTACCACTAGCCTGACATGGATAACAGATAAGAGTGATTGGTTTGAAGTTCAAGGTGAAGATAGATGGAAGCAGAACCCAAGACACAGAAATAGAGGTTGCTCGTCTTTTATTTTCTCTTCTTTTGCTCTAAGGGTAGTGCAAGACCAAAATTAGTAAGCAAATTTGTAATAATCCTCCCACATTTCTATCTTCTGGCAAAAAAAAAATTAGTCGCTAACTACAGATGAATTCCCAAATAACATAAACTCAGATGACAAGACTACCTGTACTAGGTGCTCCCCCTCTTCATATGGCTCAGGCTCAATGCCAGAAAAGAGGTAAGGGTGGCTGCATGCTTTTCGTAGCTGTATTACCTAGAACAAGAGGCAAAAATAGCAGCAAACTCAAAGATAGTGAAACCAGAAAGAATGCAAGGACTAGCAATGAACTCCCCAGGTCAAATTTTAGGAAGTTAGCATACAATGTTCTGTAGAGATTGATGATTAGAACCAGGAGAAGACAAGGCAAGAAGTCTTGGAAGTTCTTTCCTCAGTATAGACAAATACACTTTCTTTTGCAGGTTGACCATAGGAGCCATCCTATCAAAAAGAAGGCAGACAGAAAGTTTCATCTTGAAGCCAAGAAATACTAATTTAATCTGTAGGATAATTAGCCTGATCTATAAACCATAAACTTACACAGTAATCTCAGTAAGTGGTGGCAATATCAGGTTTCCACACTCTATTAGTTTTGACTTTGTCCTTCGAAGCATGAAGGCTTTCAAGATATATTTCAAAGTCTTAAATTGATCCTTGAACCCAATAGCATCAAGACCTATAAAGCAACAGTTGTCCCATTCTCGCATGTTAGTGTATCAACTTCACAGCATTCAGGCAAAGCCATAAAGTAAAGGAGAAGCTTTAGTTTAGTTTATCCAAATCCTTCATAGAGAAAGTCTGAACCATAGAAGTCTTGTATGTAGGTAATGGTGGAATGGTATTGATCACTCTAAGTTCAAATCATTTGAGTCTTTTAAAGCATTTCTTGAGTATCAAAACTAAGGTGATGGTGTTGCAGGTCTGTCAGCGCAAGAAATGTATCGGGTGTAGTACTCACTAGCATAAATCACCAAAGTCAAATTCTGCACTAGGACTTCTTACAATATATCTGATTTAGATTCATAATGGTTCCATAGTTTCATCTATTTTGGATAGAAAACCTTTTAAAACTCAGGAAAAATACGTACTTGTTGGGAAATATCCAGCTGGATATCTCCTAGATATTATTGACTCCTAAAAGTTAGCAAATCAGATCAGTTAGGATATTATGTACAGATATTAGGATATTATATACAGATATTAGTTTCCTAGAATAGCCCTCTTTATTTCTATATATACTTGTACCTATGTATTGACCTAGTAAGATATTGAGAATAATATACATCTATTTAGAATTTCTGCATGGTATCAGAGTATACCTGAACAGTCCTAAACCCTAGCTGTTACCTACTATCTCTAATCCTACCCATCTATGTCAACCATGTCCGACATTGCTAAATCCTTTAACCCATCTGTTCAAACTCCTCCTCCTCATAATCCTACCTCAAATTCTCATTCCATTCAAATCACTACTATACGATTGAATGGAGAGAATTTTCTTCGCTGGTCCCAATCGGTTAGAATGTACATCCGTGGTAGAGGCAAGGCAAGATTGGATATTTTACTGGTGACAAGGAACCTACAGCTGATGATCCTACACACGGATATGGGATGCTGAAAATTCTATGGTTCTGACATGACTGGTAAATTCTATGGAGGAGGATATTAGCTCCAACTGTATGTGTTACCACACAGCTAAGGAGTTATGGGACAACGTGAATTAGATGTATTCTGACTTGGGAAACTAGTCCTATGTGTATGAACTAACTATCAAATTGGGTAAGATCCACCAAGGTGAGGATAGTGTTACTAAGTATTTTAATTCCCTGAAACGTTTGTGGCAAGACTTAAATTTGTTTAATGACTATGAATGGAAATACCCTGATGGCTGTAACTATTTTCGAAAAACAATAGAGGATAACCGAATTTTTAAGTTCTTAATTGGACTTACTGTTGAGTTTGATGAGGTTAGTGGCAGGATTACTAGAAGACAACCACTTCCATCCATTGGGGAAGTATTTGCAGAAGTCCGACGTGAAGAGAATAGACGATTTGTGATGCTTTGCAAATGAAATCCTACACCTATTATTGAAAACACAGCCTTTAGTTGTTGGGAATGTTGCTGGCCGTACTAAGAAGACTGAGGAAAAGTCACGGGTTTGGTGTGACTGTTGCAATAAAGCTCGTAATACATGTGAAACATGCTGGAAACTCCATGGAAAGCCTGCAAATTGGAAGGGATCGCATGAAGGAAAATTTAATAAAACTTCAGCTCACTATGAATCAAGTAAAACTCCATCAGCCCATGAGGTAGATGCTGGACAGTTCTCTCAAGAGCAGATTAATTGCATCCTGAAGCTACTGAAACCCAAATCTAAATCCTCAGATGCCCCTAATGCTTCTATTGCGCAAACTGGTAGTGATTTTAATGCCTTGTCATGTTCCTTTCCATACAATTTTTGTCCTTGTATCATTGATTCAGGAACATCTGACCATATGACCCGTTCTTCTAATTTATTTCATACTTATGACCCTTGTTTTGGCCATAAAAAAATACGTCTAGCAGATGGATCATTTTTTGCTGTAGCTGGTAAAGGTTCAATAACTCTATCTTCTAATATCTGCCTTAAATCTGTCCTTCATGTCTATCTATGAGCGAACTAGCTGGTGACTATAATTGTACCATTACATTTTTTGACTCATATTGTGTCTTTTAGAAACTAACTTCGAGGAAGATGATTGGTAGTGCTACGTTGATAGATGGTCTCTACTACTTCGTTGATGACAACTTGAAGAATAAAGAAGCTCATGGCTTAAGTAGTATTTGTTCTACCCCTGCTAAAGAACATATTTTGCTTTGGCATAATAGATTAGGACATCCTAATTTCTCTTATCTCAAAAGACTATTACGTCATTTGTTTAAATTTGTGGATTGTTCAAAACTTCATTGTGAGCATTGCATTTTATCCAAAAGTCATAAGACTTTTTGCCCTACAAAACCATATCAACCCTCCAAACCATTTTACTTAATTCATAGTGATGTTTGGGGTCCATCCCGTGTTAAAACTCTTTCTAGAAAAAATGATTTGTAACTTTTATCAATGATTATATTCGATTATGTTGGGTCTATTTGATGCGTGAAAAATCTAAAAGTTGTTCAAATCTTTCAAAATTTTTATAACATGATTGAAACTCAATTTCACGCACATATTGGCATACTTCACTTTGACAATGGTACCGAGTGTTTTAATGAAGTCGTTGGAAAATTTCTTAAGTTTCAAGGCATTATTCACCAATCTACTTGTGTTAACACTCCTCAACAAAATGGTATTGCCTAAGGGAAAAATAAACATTTATTGGAAGTCTCTCGATCCATTATGCTTACAATGAATGTGCCAAAATACGTTTGGGGTGAGGCTGTTTTGACTACATCATATGTGATTAATCGAATGCCCAGTTGTGTTTTGCATTATGCTACACCCTTAGATGTGTTTAAACAATGCTTTCCTGAAAATCGACTTTACTCTACTCTTCCTCTTTTGGTCTTTGGGTGTACAGTGAATGTTTACAACCCGACTATGGGAAAATCAAAACTAGATCCAAGAGTTGAAAAATCTATCTTTATTGGGTATGCTCCTAGTCAACGAGGTTATAAATGCTACAACCATTTAACACAAAAAATTGTTGTCTACATGGATGTCGTATTTCTAAAACATCAAAAATTTTTCCTTTAGGGGGAGAACTCTAATGAAGCAGAAAATTTTTGAGATGCTACTATTACTCCTAACCCCCTACCTACTGGCATTATTGATCATAATATAATTCCTGATAATGAAGCCAAAGATATTACTCCTAATTTGTCCATGTCCGAAAATCCCGGTTCAACCATAAGGGGAGAAATACTACTATCTGTTCCTAAGGAACAAAATACTGAGCTTCGTATTTGTACTAAGAGGAAGACTCAATTGAGAAACGACCTCTCAAAACTCTCGGAGAATGAACCTGGGAACAATTTAGGTAACCCATATGCTACTTTACCCCTTACTGTGCCTAGTAATGATCAATCTATACCTACTGACCCACAAATTACCAGTGATATTTCTATTGATCTCTTTGTTGATAATTACCTACCCATAACATTTAGAAAGGGGAAATGAGCTTGCACCAACCATCACATATCAAAGTACCTATCTAATGGGAAACTATCACACATACATAAATCCTTTATCTCTAAAATCACTAATCTGTTTGTACCAAGAAACATTCAGGAAGCACTTCAAGATCCAGATTGGAGATCAGCTATTGTGGAAGAAGTAAATGCAATTGAGAAGAATAGAACTTGAGAACTTGTGAATTCCCTTAGAGATAAAAAGATGGTAGTCTGCAAATGGCTATTTACTATTAAGTTTAAGGCTGATGGCACTGTGGAAAGTTTGAAGGCAAGATTAGTTGCTAAGGGATTCACTCAAACATATGGTATTGACTACCAAGAGACGTTTGCTTCCGTTGCAAGGGTAAATACTATTCGGGTATTGTTATTCTTGGCTGTAAATTTTGAGTGGACTTTACATCAACTAGATGTAAAAAATCTATTCCTTAATGGAGACTTAGAAGAAGAATGAGCCTACCTCCAGGATTTGAGGATACCTATGGGAAAAATAAGGTGTGCAAGCTAAAGAAGTCATTATATGGCCTAAAATAATCCCCTAGAGCATGGTTTGATAGATTTGGAAGGGTTGTTAAGAGCTACGACTATTGTCAAAGTCAAGCTGATCATACATTGTTCTACAAGCGGTCTAAGATAGGTATGATATCTATTCTTATTGTTTACGTAGATGACATCATCATAACAGGAGATGATGTATATGAAATAGTAGAGTTGAAGAAGAGATTGGCCAAAGAATTTGAAATTAAAGACCTTGGACCCCTCAAATACTTCCTTGGAATGGAGTTTGTTAGATCAAAGGATGGAATATTTGTGAATCAAAGGAAATACATTCTGGACCTATTGAATGATAACAGATTACTAGGATGCAAGGCAACTGATACTCCTGTTGAAACTGGTGTAAATTTTAGACCAGTTCAACCTAAAAATATTATTAATAAGGAGAGCTACCAGCAACTAGTTGGGAGATTAATATATTTGTCACATACTAGACCTGGTTGGGAGATTAATATATTTGTCATAGACTAGGCCAAGAACATTTAAATGTTGATACAGGATACTACGATATCTAAAAGGAACTCTCTGGAAAGGTTTAATGTTTTCGAAAGTGGAACAATCTTCAAGTCAAAGTCTATACTGATGTTGATTAGGTAGGGAGTGCAACTGATAGAAGATCAATTTCAGGTTATTGCACATTTGTTGGTGGTAACTCGGTAACTTGGCACTGTAAGAAACAAAGTGTTGTTGCAAAAACCAATGTCGAAGCTGAGTTTCACTCAATGGCACATGGAATTTGTGAAAGTTTTATGGATTAAAAGGGTACTGGAGGAACTGACTCCAAATTCCTGTTTCAGTTCCTATGAAAGTGTATTGTGACAACAAAGCTACAATTTCAATTGCTCACAACCCTGTTCTTTATGATAACAAAACATGTTGAGGTTGACAAGCATTTCATCAAGGAGAAGATTGAAAAAGGATTAATTTGTGTTCCCTATATTCCAACATCACAAAAGGTAGTTGATATTCTCACAAAGGGATTACACAAGAGGCAGTTTAATTTTCTAGTTACCAAGCTGGCTATGGATGACATATACAAGCCAACTTGAGGGGGAGTGTTGGGAAATATCCAGCTGGATATATCCTAGATATTATTGACTCCTAAAAGTTAGCAAATCAGATTGGGATATTATGTACAGATATTAGTTTCCTAGAGTAACCCTCTTTATTTCTATATATACTGGTACCTATGTATTGACCTAGTAAGATATTGAGAAAAATATACATCTGTTCAGAATTTCTGCAAAAGATAATCTAACTGTTCTTTATTAGTGGAGATGACTTTGCCACATTGGTTCTTGGTGGGCTTCATTCACCACATTTTCTTATCTTGCCATTCTACCATTTAACTTCCAGCAACTTTCTCTGGTTTGATGAAACTTTCCACAATAGTCACAGTGTAGGTTACTTTTGTCTCATGCATGCTTGTTTTGGGAAGTTTACAGTTGACTTGAGCCTCTAAAATGGTCAGGACTGACCGTTCTACAGAACCAGTTATACCTATAGATTTCTTTCCCGGCATCACATGTCCATACTCTTTTCTCCTCACCTCTGCAAATACTTCACTAATTGAAGGCAGATGTTTTCTTCCAATAATTCGGCCACAAACTTCATCTTATTCATTATCAGACCTGCAAAAAAAATTTGAAGATTCAGCTAGCATCCACTATCTTCTTGTAATGATTGCAATCATTGGATGATTTCCACTCATAATCATTGAATAAGTCCAGGTTTTGCCAAACCCTTTTAAGAGCATTAAAATAAGTTGTCATAGAATTCTGACCTTGACAAATTTCCCTAAGTCGTAGGTTAAGTTGTAAACTTGGAATTGATTTTCTAGGTCTGAATTCATCTTAGAGATTTCCCATAGTTCCTTTGCTGTAGAGTAACATATGTAGTTCGCACCTATCTCTTCAACCATGGAATTGACCAACCACATCATCACCATTGTGTTTTCAGTGTCCCAAGTGACATAGGTTGGATCCTCCACATTAGGCTTCTTAATATCTCCTATCTTGCCTCTCCTCTAATGTACATGCGAACAGATTG
>JAOQML010000004.1:1097342-1116425 GCA_027568935.1 Erythroxylum urbanii
TGTTAAGTTAATTAAATTTAAATTAAATTCGATCTTAAATTATAAAAAATGTGAAAAAATTTAAAAACTTGACGGAAGTCGGGTTTAAGCTTAGCTCCGATCTCTTTTTTTTTTTAAAATTTCGGGTCGGATCTAAACTTTTTAGGATGGCATGGCAGAACCCGAAACGCACCGTTCTGTTTGAAGTTTTGAGAGACATCTCTTAACTGTTCAGAGTTTCGCTAACTCACATCTTAGTCCTGCCTCTCTCATTTTTCAAAACCCTTTCCCTCCGATCTAGGGTTTCTCTTGCTTGTGAGTTCTACATGGCTATGTCTGCTCAAACTCTCGATCTTCTCGGCGAACGTCAGTCAGGTCAAGACGTTCGTACTCAAAATGGTACTTTATTCCATTATCTCTCTCTTTTTCCCTCCCAATTTTCCATTTTTTATTCGAATTTTAACTGAACTTAGTGTGTTGTCTGTTTTTTATGTGTTGCGGCGATGTCGATAGTGGTCGCGTGTCAAGCGGTTTCAAACATTGTCAAATCATCACTTGGTCCCGTCGGACTAGACAAGGTATCGAGGAAATGAAAAAATGTTGTTACTTTTTTCCTGTTTTTAGTAAGAATGCAGTTCGACTATCTCTTGCAAGCTTTAAGGTGAGCAATCTTCATGAGAATACGTGCCCTAATGATTTGGTTTGAATATCTTCTGCAGATGCTAGTGGATGATATTGGTGATGTGACAATTACGAATGATGGTGCAACGATTCTTAAGATGTTAGAAGTAGAGCACCCGGCTGCAAAGGTAGGATACGATTGTTTTTTCATGGTTTATGTTGATGTATCTATATTATGTGATTAATATCTTTTCTGTAATGTTCGTTTAACATGTGAAGGTGCTTGTGGAGTTGGCTGAGCTTCAAGACCGAGAAGTTGGGGATGGTACAACTTCAGTAGTTATCATAGCTGCAGAGTTGCTCAAGGTAAACTGAATTTGTTGGTGCTATTTTGTGGTTGATTATGTTACCATAACTAAGTATTACTGTCTTATAAATTAGTGCGATTGTGTGGTGTTAATCTTTGAGTTGTGATCTTTGCAGAGAGCAAATTCGCTTGTGAGGAATAAGATTCACCCAACTTCAATAATCAGTGGTTACAGGGTAACTCTACTATGACCACCATCTTTTGTATGTCGATCACTTGATGTTCTGAATCTCAAAACCTAGTGCATCTTGTGGCTTATTGTTCAATTTGTCTTTGTGAACTGTTGTAGCACCTTCATTTACTTGTTCGAAATTTTGTGGACAGCTTGCCATGAGGGAAGCATGCAAGTATGTAGAGGAGAAATTGTCCATGAAGGTTTGTACGTTTTATATATTTTTATCAGATTAAGCTATACATAGGCATAGCTATTCTCCGATATGTATTATATGATATATTTTTCGTTTATAGGTTGAAAAGCTTGGAAAGGATTCTCTAGTTAACTGTGCCAAGACAAGCATGTCCTCAAAGTTGATAGCTGGTGACAGTGACTTCTTTGCGAATTTGGTATGTTTATTGTTCCTCAAGGAAATATGCTTGCTTCCTTCCAGATTAGAACTTAGTTGACTGATTTCAGCTGATTTCAGTCCCAATCTAATTTTTTAGTTAGTATATATTTATTCACCTGCATTTATGTATACTCCAATCAACTCTATCAACTGAATCCTACTTTATTGGTGTTAATCTTTCCATTTCCACTCTCTTGCTGGTTGTATGTGCATTTCCTTGGTATTACTGATTACTGATTTCATAAAATTATCAAGTTCCACTTCTACCAACATCTTTTTTGCATTGCACCAACTCATCTTCAGGTTCTTCTCTAAAACAGAAATGCATGAAATATTTTTGGCTTTATATCTTGCATTGCCAAGTTCGTTACCTCTAGATTGTTATATATCTTTTGGAGGTCTGTTTCAGAGAAGAAGTAAGATTTGGGAAATCTGTATACTCTTATTTTTCTTTCATACTGATACGAAGAGATCTTGTTACAGGCTGTAGATGCTGTACAAGCAGTTAAGATGACTAATGCACGAGGTGAAATCAAATACCCAATTAAGGTTAGTAGTTCCTTACAAAATATTCACTAGCCTTCTAAAAGAGGCTCTTGGGATCTTCGTTGCTTATATCTACATATCTATGGTTTGCTCACTACCTAAATATCAGTTTATGTGGTTAAGCCTCTCTCCGACCAAGTTCAACTTTGCGAATTGTTTGTATTGTATACGACATCTTTGCTTTCTGTTGTTGATCATTGTAATTATTCAATCGTCTAGAGCATAAGCATTTTGAAAGCTCATGGAAAGAGTGCAAGAGATAGCTACCTGTTGAATGGCTATGCACTAAATACCGGACGTGCTGCTCAAGGAATGCCTATGAGAGTTGCACCCGCAAGAATTGCTTGTCTTGACTTCAATCTTCAGAAGACGAAGATGCAATTGGGTGTACAAGTCTTGGTGACAGATCCGAGGGAACTTGAAAAAATTCGTCAAAGGTTTTGGATCATAAACTTCAAATTCTTGAAGATTATATCTGCAAGTTTGATAGTTTCAAGACTTAATTTTATTCTCTATTGCTTGCTTTTGTTTGTATAGTATATGTTACTGATTTAATTCTACCAATTCAATTTTTAAAAGCATGATTTGACATGGCTTCAGACTATTTTTATTACCTAAATATAATATTGTGTCTGAATGTGAAAAGTTTGTTCTTTTCATCGTTTTTGTTAATTTTAGTAGTTATGATGTTTAAATTTTTACAGAGAAGCAGATATGACGAAGGAACGAATTGAGAAACTCTTGAAAGCTGGGGCTAATGTTGTTCTAACCACAAAAGGAATTGATGATATGGCACTTAAAGTAAGTCTTGTTTTATCTTTCAGCTGTTTATGGCTGTATTATACTTGTATCAGTATTATGATCTTTAAATCCATAATAATTTTGTTTTATAATAAGGGTCATATGATTACAAAGCACTCTTCCCAAAAATTGTGCTTTAATCCGTGGAAATGGATTGGCTCTGACTGATTATCTGAAAAATTTGTGGGTTCTTAGAGATACATCAACTCAGTGGATTATATTATAATGAAGTCAGACTGTAGGCACTACTTCTACCTTTTCCTATCTTGCGTGCTCCTTGATTATGTCATAGTTAATTGCAATTGCTGCTGTGGTCATCTGTTCATTTGTTTATTTTCTTCATGTTTTTGTTTCAGTACTTTGTGGAGGTTGGAGCTATTGCTGTGAGACGTGTAAAGAAAGAGGATATGCGCCACATTGCCAAGGCGACTGGTGCAACAATGGTATGTACTAGTATGCAACAGGGATTACAGGAATCTTGACTTCTCATAAACAAACCAAATTGTTTGTGTTGTTTGAAGGAATGATTAGGGCATGTTACCTAATTATCAGAATTTTAAACCTTTATTTTAAATTTGTTTCAATGGTTTTGTTTGGAAATAGATCTCATTGATATGATTAAGGACAGCCTTCAAATAATATAGTGATTGGATTTGAAGGTTTCAACATTTGCGGATATGGAAGGGGAAGAAACATTTGATTCTTCATTTATTGGGCATGCTGAAGAAGTTGTGGAGGAGCAAATTGCTGCTGCTGATGTAATTATGATTAAGGGAACAAAAAATACAAGTGCGGTGCGTAACTTTCCTATATTTGACTATGATTCTTAACCTTGTATTTCATACTGGTCTTCAGATGTTAGGAATTTCTTATTTCTTATGATCACAAGTTCAGTATGCATGTTCAGTCCAACTTAATTGTTTCTGAAACCTGTATAACTCATAATGGGTTGAATCTTGTATCATCATTTTTGAGTATTTTGTTGACAATGTGTGTCTATACTTCACACATTTCACAAGCACTTTACTTGTAGCCTGATGAGAAACTTTGTTATTTTCAAGGTTACTTTGGTTCTCAGAGGTGCAAATGACTATATGCTTGATGAGATGGATAGAGCTCTGCATGACGCCTTATGTATTGTTAAAAGGACCCTTGAATCCAATGCGGTAAACTTTGACGCTTACTGATAATGTTATTTGTGTGATCATTATTCAGTGATTCAGTTTTGATGTGATGACAATTTGAGGAGAAAGAAGATAGGAATTTGGGTCTGAATCTTAAAAGTGACTGTCAAAATTAGTTTGCTTTTTTGCATTGGATGTGAACCATTAGAATTGGCATTTCAGGTAGTAGCAGGTGGAGGCGCGGTTGAGTCAGCTTTGTCTGTATATTTGGAGTACCTTGCTACAACTCTAGGTTCACGAGAGCAGTTGGCAATTGCCGAATTTGCAGAAGCCTTGTTAATCATACCAAAGGTATAGTACAAAATCATTCAAAGCCTTTTGTTTAGGGTTGGCAAACTAGCAATGGCTGGTCTCAGGCCTTATGAATTCTTTTGTACTTGTTGGGCTTCATGCCACTGGGTTCATGTACGGCCAGCTAGCCCTCTGAGTCTGAAGCCCATTTTTTTTAATTTAGGCCCAATCCTGGTCTTATGAATTCTTTTATACCAATCGGCCAAAATGCTGGGTTCATTCTGCGCCAACCACCCCTCCGATTCTTAAGCCCATTTTTTTTTTAATTTAGGCCTGAGTGAGGCTCTATGTAAGTGTGACATAACAGTGAGGTGTCTAGTGCAGGTGCTTGCCGTCAATGCTGCCAAGGATGCCACTGAATTAGTTGCAAAACTACGGGCTTACCACCATACTGCACAAACAAAAGCTGATAAGAAACATTTATCAAGGTATCTTCGTTCTCATCATTTGTAATACGACCCCTAAAGAATTCCTTCACTTTGCCTAAACTTTTTTATGCTTCCCTTGAAATTACCGTAGCATGGGACTAGACCTTGTGAAGGGTACAGTTCGTAACAACTTAGAAGCTGGAGTTATTGAACCAGCAATGAGCAAAGTGAAGATAATTCAGGTATAAACTGTGCCAATATAGGATTCAGTTGGTGATGTCTGTCTATCAACATGCTAAATGTTGCTTGTTTTCAGTTTGCCACCGAAGCTGCGATAACCATCCTTCGAATTGACGACATGATCAAGCTTGTCAAAGATGAGAGTCAGAACGCAGACGAATAATCGAGTTGCTCGGAGATGCGGCGCTATTATTCTCACTATTATCAAATTGGACGCAAATGAATGGTAATGAAATGCATCTCATTGAATTCGCCTCAGAGATGGTCTATCCTTGTTCTGGCCTTTCGGGTATATGCAAATTTTGATCAAGGCAAGTTACTTTTCTTTTTTTCTTTCCCGAAATAGTTGCTTGCGTTATATGTTGGTGTAATTATTTTGAGAGACCAAGAAATGGATATTCTTGGAGTAGTATTTATCCATCCTGAACAGCGGTGTAGTGTAGCGTTTCTTGTCCACTCATATTTACGATCCTTAACTTGTGGCAACTTCTAATACCAAGGTTTTTCTCAGACGTATCTTCTTGAACTTCTGGGTTTTGTCTATGTTCATCAACTCATGTTTTGGATAATTCTGAAATGATTTAACTCGAAGAAAGATTGTTTCTTTACTGTTCCCTTATTTTGGATCCTAAATTATGAGAGACCAAAATTAAGTTTAGGTACTTCAGTGAAGAGTAAAAAAGGTTCAGTCCGAAGCAGGTTGAAGTCTAAATTTAATTGCTGCAATCTTAAAATGAAATGCTATATATATACATTATATATACATACGTGTCAAATGATTATAACGTTTGATGTACATATCAAATGATTATTAACATTAAAAGAACCCCAATTCATCAATTCGTGTAGAGTCCAGGCTTCACAAAGTTAGCCTATTTCTACCTGACTCGATCCAATTTGACTTGAAATCAGTAAATTTGGTTTGAGCTGACTGAACGTCACCGTGAGTTTGAACTTTTTTTTTCAACGAAACATCAGGTCGAGTTTTGATTCCGGTTATTTACTTTGATAAGTTGAAAATTTGCAAGTAAAACGATGTAGTTTTATATGAAATGATGTTATTTTTAATCTTTTACTAGTAGAGTCTTTGTCAGTAGAGCTCTAAATTTGAACTTCTTAAAAAGTTGTATTTTAATTTCTAAAAAAGTATTTTTAAATTTTACGACCAAATATTTATTTTTTTAAAAATAAATTTTGTGATAAAAAAAGTATATTTTTACCCTCTAAAAACTGAATCAAAGAGGCACTTATTCAAATTCCCAATTATCCAAGCTCCATAGGCACGAATCTTTTATTTCAGCATACTTGACATTCGGGTCGAATAATCAGAACCCAATTAGATCGAATGGATCGGATCATACGTAAGCTTTATCTATTTGCAATGCCCGATCATGACGTGGAATTATACTCAATAACACAGTAACACCTGAACTATAAAATGACCAAATTCTAATTCAAGCGGAGCTTTCACATATTTGCTTTTCAAACTGCACATTTCCTGGCTTCCAAGTCTACCTCGCTTCCCATTTCTCACTCACTATTTGCGGAAAGCCCTAGGGTTCCAATCCTTCTCTCCTCACGATGGTTAACTTATCCTCGATGCTGCCGAGTCATATTCGGTTCTTGATTCAGAGCTTGAACGACGCCAACTCCGATTCCGTTTTTCGGGAGCTTTGCGAGGTTCTCTATAGTTCTGTCTATCATTTCTTTTTACTAAATTAGTGAATTGGTCGTCAGTTTGTCGAAACGAATGAGAAACCCTAATTTGTCATTCCATTTGGTTGAGCTCGATTAAAATGTGAATTCTCTCATTTTCGTTTTGTTTTTGGTCTGGATGTTCGTGAAATTTAGCTTTTAGTTTTCCTTTCGGCCGCGCTACTCATGTAAAAAGAATATAACGATGGAGAAACCGAAATCCTGATTTTAGTCTATAAATTATAATCGTGCGTTATGTTTTGGTCAGTGTGCAAAAGAACCTGGAAAATTTTAATTCTCCTAAAGAGCATTTTTGTGAACTCTGTGATTGTTAATTTGTATTTGGCAGTTTATTGATCATGGAGTTGAGGGCAGTGTTATGGCTTTCAAAACATGCTTGGAAAATCTACTTTCTCCAGAGTCAGACTCGAAACACGAACAAGTAGAACAAGTTCTCTTGTCGGTTTTCAAGTATCTCCTGGAGAAACCAAATTTCAGCACCGTGTTTTCTCAGTCAGTAAGGTTCTTAGAGATCAATGAGGAATTCCTAGAAAAGTTATGTAATGTTTTGCGGCTTTCTTTGCCTGAAAAGATTGGCATTGGTCTTGCACTATCAGACTTTGAAAGTGTTGAAACCCAGAAGTGTGGTGAGTAATCATAGTTCTTATTTGAAATAGTTTTTGCCTTATTCTTTTTCTCTCTTCATTGTCTTGAACTGTTTGTTTATTCACAGGGAAGAAATTTTGCATGGTTCACCTGGAAAAATTGTGTGCCAATCCTGATTCGATAAACTCTGTAGAACAAATTCAGAACATTGTTATGTTCCTCCAGCGGTCTGGGGCCTTCTCCAAGCATGTAGACGAATTTATGCAGATTTTCTCACTAGCTCAGTTTGATAATGTTGTCCCCTTTGTTTTGGCTCCATTGCTTCCTAATGAACTGCATGAGACCAACTTTTTGAGGTTCTTTCTTGTGCTTCTTGCAGGTATTTTTTGTTTGTTATGATTTTAGCACTTGTTTATATGGGTCTGGTGCAGGAATAAGAAGCTGTTTCATGAATGCACAGAAAGTGAGTTTGATGAACTTTTAGCTGATATAGAAAAGGAGATGAGCCTGGGAGATGTTGTCAAGGAATTAGGCTATGGATGCACATATGACGCTGCACAGTGCAAAGAGATTCTGTCTCTTTTTCAGCCTTTGAATGAGATTACAATCTCTAAGATACTTGGAACAATTGCCCGCAATCATACTGGTCTTGAGGACAATAATGTAAGTTTTTCTTCATTAGCTTTGGCTCTTGGTTCTAGCATCTCAACGGATCAATCATCGTTAAGCTCCTGGAATGTTGAGGTTCTAATAAAAACTATCAAACAACTTGTGAGTATTCGACACTTTTATCCTTTTTTTTTTATGTGTGCTATCTGTGATTGTGGAATTCCTGGGGCCTGAAGATTGTGTGCTTCTACTTGTTTATAGGCTCCTTCTACCAACTGGGTTCAAGTCATTGAAAATTTGGATCATGATGGATTTCACATCCCTAGTGAAGAAGCCTTTTGCTTCTTCATGTCTGTATACAGATATGCCTGCCAGGTATAAACTCTTAAGCTTCAGTATTACATTCTCAGACATGTTCCATTGTGCTTCTGTATTAAATATGTTACCTTACTCTGTTTTTAAATTTTAGAGTTCATTTTTTCAGGACCCATTCCCGCTCCATGCTGTCTGTGGGTCTGTGTGGAAGAATATTGAGGGCCAATTATCCTTTCTTAAGTATGCTGTATCAGCACCACCTGAAGTGTTTACTTTTGCACATTCTGGAAGACAGCTGGTATGCACACCTTTATTTCCTTGACCATCTTAATTTTATTGTGAATGTTATGATGCACATATAATTAGCTGGTTCCCACAGTGATTGTTTCCTAACTTTTGTGTCTTTTTCAATTTTGTTGGCTGGTAAATTCATGATCCTGTTCCCTTTTCAGGTGACAATTAGATTAATTCTTCCCCATTTGAAGAGCTTTTCCTTGATAGTGTCTCACATAGCTAGAATTGAGCTTCTCATTTTGATATATTCACTGAGCTATGAAGGATCACTGTTACTAAATTTCAGCGTTTCTTTCAGGCATATATTGATGCACTTCATGGGCATAAGCTTCAAGCAGGACATCCATATAATGGCTGGATGTGCCTCGACCTTTTGGACGTGCTTTGTCACCTGGCTGAGAGGGGTTATGCTAATTCTATACATTCCATGCTGGACTATCCTCTTAGACATTGTCCAGATATCTTGCTTCTTGGGATATCTCATGTCAATGTACTTGTTGATTTCTTTGATGATCGGGGAATTCATTAATTTTTTTTATGCTATATGACTTTTGGGTGATAAACTTCGCTCTTTACTTTACAGACTGCCTATAATCTTCTTCAAAATGAAGTGTGTTCAACAGTTTTCCCTGCATTAATCCATAATACTACTGGAAGCAACATGATCCTTTACCTCTGGCATGTGAACCCTGATCTGGTTTTGCGTGGATTTGTTGACATATACAGCGTTGATCAAGACAGCTCGATCAAAATACTGAATGTATGCCATGAATTAAAGGTAAAGTATTGGGCATCCATTTGTGGACTATATTTTGTTGCTCTATAGTTGATATAAAAATGTTGAAATTCCAATTTTTAACAGTCTGTCCTTCACGACTTGAAGCTTTTGCTGTATTACTTAAATTGACTGTGTATTCGGACTTATAATTGGATTCTGTGGTGGTTATATCCTATATACTTTTGTAGGTTTGATCTTTTGCATATTTTGGTGATCTTGCAGATTTTGCTATCAGTATTGGATGCAATTCCTTTTCCTTTTGCAATCAGATTGGCTGCCATTGCTTCACGAAAAGAACTTGTAGACCTTGAGAAGTGGCTGAGTAATAATCTAATTGTGTACAAGGATTATTTCTTCGAGGTATCTTTAAGTTGCTCTTCCATCCTCCTTAACAAAGTAGGATCTAATGAATAAAATATAGAGATACAAGTGTTTAGGAACTCGTTAAACTTATCTTTATTTATGGTTAAGCTTTGAAGTTTTCTGAATGATATTTATTTGGAATTCTTGATTCAATATTTTAGGAATGCCTCAAGTTTTTAGAGGAGATCCAACTTGGGGGATCACGAGACTTTTCAGCCAAACCTTTCCATCATGCTAGTGCTCTTCTCAATCTTTACTTAGAGTGTATTCCTACCTTCTTGAAGGTTTCTTTTCTAACAGAGTATTTTCTTCAAACTTCACGGCATTTTTTAATCTAGGTATGATTATCTCTATGTTCTATATTTGTTATGGCAGGCCCTCAAGGCTCATACTGGCGTAATTGTTTCTTCCAAACATTCCGAGGAACTCGAGAGATTGCAAGCAATTATTTTGGATACCAATCTTAGACTTCAAAATGGTGGTTCTGCAGATTCATCCACTTCTGATGGGCATTCGGATGATATTGAGGCAGAAGCAAACTCTTATTTCCGTCAAATGTTTTCGGGTCAGTTGCCTATTGAATCAATGATTCAGATGCTTGCTCGTTTTAAGGATTCGTCTGTCAAAAGGTATGATTGTCCTTCTTTGCAGCTAGTTTCATTTCATGTATTGTCTTCTTTATGTTCAAAAATTATTAAAAGAGGACTAAACACTTGTTTTTTAACCTTACCAGAGGAAGGGGTGTTTTAAAGTCTAATGAATGAGCTAGCTTGGATTCTAATTTGCTTTTGGAAGTTAAATCATCTTTCTTATCATTCTTATGTTGTCTGCTATAGTAGAAGTTATGATTTGCTGAAATAAATGGCAGGGAACATGCAATTTTTGACTGCATGATTGAAAATTTATTCGAGGAATATAGGTCATTTCATAAGTATCCAGAAAGGCAACTGAAAATAGCTGCCATCCTCATTGGTGAGTTCAATTTTTGAATATTGGACTATTGTTATCTTATCTTTTTATTTATGGTAAAAATGATGGATCCTACTCGACATTTTATTGTATAGTGCGAACCTTTGAAGCATATGATCTTGACATTTGCTTATTAGGTGCAGAAGCAATTTGTAATATGCTATTATGTGAATATTTGTTTGATATTTTATCAGATTTATGGAGTTGTGTTTGTGACTTATTTCAGGTTCCGTCATAAAGCAGCAGCTTGTAACCCATATTACCCTGGGGCTTGCCTTGCGTGCCGTTCTGGATGCACTTCGCAAACCGCCAGATTCCAAAGTTTGTATAATGTATTATTTTGTAACTTTTCCCTTTTTGTTGTTGTCTTACAAATGATGAATTTGCTGCATTCAGATGTTTATGTTTGGAACCAAAGCTTTGGATCAGTTTGTGGACCGTCTAATTGAGTGGCCACAGTATTGCAACCATATACTGCAAATCTCTCATTTGAGAAGCACTCATGCAGACCTTGTTGCTTTCATCGAACGGGCACTTGCCAGGATTTCATCTGGTCATTTGGAGTCTGATGGAAGCGCCAAAGGCACAGCTGCTCATGCCCATGGTCTGTCTCAGGTTACCTCTGGAAACACTGAGGTGAGAACACTGTCGGTTCTGTTACCTCCATATTAAGTTTTTTATCTCAATATAAATGTACTACTTTCATTTGTCTTATAACTTTCTATATGGCTTAGATGGAATGCTTTTTGATTTTATATTTCCTTCCTTAATTGGTTGAACTGAATGGACTGATGCAGAAATTGTTCGTTTTTTCTTACTAGTGGCTGTCCTTTTTATAGAATTTTTCGGTTTGCTGTAGACTTTGTTATCAAACAGCAATTATTTTGTTCTCAACTATTGCAGTTGAATGCTATGGACATCTCACAGCCGGGGCAGCAAATTTCTTCTTCGTCCCATCTTCAAGAGAAACTTGAATCTCCTCTTGAAGATCATTACAAAATCTCTGTATCATCATCCAACGATATTAAGCCGCTTGCATCTGGGGTCCAGTCTACAGGTGCTACTGTGGATACTTCTGGTGTTCAGAAGGTATTCTTGGGCTCTTAGGTATTTGTAGTTTGGTGGTTCATCAGTTTAAATCTACATTTAACTGAATTTGCTGTTGCAGAATGCTGTTACTGCACCACCTGCTATGTTATCTTCCACCCCTGGTTTTGTCCGTCCTTCCAGAGGAGCAACCTCAACCAGTAAAATTTCTCTTCTCCACATGAATCTGATTGTACTTCCCATTATTAATGATTACCAGGGATACTTGACCATTAACGATTATCGTAGGATTTGGCTCTGCATTGAACATCGAAACGCTTATAGCAGCTGCTGAGAGGAGAGAAACACCCATAGAGGTATGGTCTTCCTCTTGCACTTTTTGGGCTTATGTGGATCTTAGCATATTTATGAGTGTAAACCTCTTGGGAGGTTTAACTTGCATGGTTTGTCTTTGCTGGACTGTATATAGGGTAAGATTGCATAACTGTTAATTTAAATCTTTACCACTTGGATGTTGGTTTATGCATAATTGAGATGAACGTTTCGCATCTTCAAACAACTTTATGATAGCTAGAATCAAAGTCTGGAAATTGTCAAGTACACTGCTCTGGACTTTCACTGTTAGACACCAGATTTTAGTTTTTAGGTTGTCATATTCTCCTAAAATATTCTGTTTCTGAGTGGGTTTGATGATTGATCAGACAATTGAAAAATGTGGGTTATTGAACACTTTGCACATTTGAGTTTGTGTCTAATGAAAACATCCAATTTCTACTCTTTGTTACAGGCTCCAGCTTCTGAGATACAGGACAAAATATCATTCATTGTCAATAACATTTCAGCTTCAAACATTGAAGCTAAAGCAAAAGAGTTAGTTGATGTACTTAAAGAGCAGTATTATCCATGGTTTGCCCAGTACATCGTTATGAAAAGGTCAATATTTATACATACTAGTTTTTAGTTTTTATTTGTTTCTGTGGTAGCATGTGTAGATCTGGCTGTGGATTATGAGAATTACTTGTGCTTGAAACATCTACTGCTTAATGTATCACAGGGCAAGCATTGAGCCCAATTTTCATGACTTGTACTTGAAGTTCCTTGATAAGGTGAATTCAAAGGCTTTACAGAAGGAGATTGTTCAAGGCACTTACGAAAATTGCAAGGTTTGCACTTTGCATAATAAACGCTTCTGTCCTTTACACACAGCTTAGCTTGTTTGTGGAAATTCCAGGGAGAATTGCCTGTATTATCATGTCTATGTGTTATTTCAGGTTCTTTTAGGGTCAGAGCTCATAAAATCAAGTTCAGAAGAGCGCTCTTTGCTGAAGAATTTAGGAAGTTGGCTTGGGAAACTAACTATTGGCAGGAACCAAGTACTAAGGGCACGTGAGATAGATCCCAAATCTTTGATCATAGAGGTAATTTCTGTGTCATTGCAAGCATTATTAATATCTCCAATATCGGTAATATGGATCTTAGGAGGCAATCTCAGCATTATAAAGTATTAACTTTTGTTTTTGCAAGTTACCACTACATTTTGGTGCTTATTTTCGTACTTATGATGTTCCTTTTTACAGGCGTATGAGAAGGGATTAATGATTGCTGTGATTCCATTTACTTCAAAGGTACAATTGCGATTTAGATTCTAAGATTTTTTGAGGTTATTTTTTATTATTATACACTCTGCTACTGTCTACAGATTTTGGAGCCATGCCAAAACAGTAAAGCATATCAACCCCCTAATCCCTGGACTATGGGTATACTTGGACTTCTTGTGGAGATCTACTCAATGCCAAACCTGAAAATGAACCTTAAATTTGACATAGAGGTATGTATAGAGATGTCCTGAAAATCCATTTGAATCAGTTACTATAACAAAGAGACATTATTGGCTTCACCAAATATGTGATTATTTTTGTGATACTGTAGGTTCTTTTTAAGAATCTTGGTGTAGATATGAAAGATATGACACCGACTTCACTTCTCAAAGATCGAAAAAGGGAAATTGAAGGGAATCCTGATTTTTCAAACAAAGATGTTGGAGCAGTGCAGCAGCAGATGGTTGCTGAAGTTAAATCTGGGATCATATCGCCATTACATCATGGAGAGATACCACTGGAGGTTCCCAACCCTCCTATCTCTGGTGGCCATACGCATTTGTTATCTAAGGTTTTCTGTTTCTTATGTCTCTAGATTTTGTGCTTGTAGCTTTTGATATGTGTCCTGGAAGCTAACCTGCTTCATCCTTTCAGTATGCTGCTCCAGTTCATCTCCCTTCGAGTACGTTGATGGAGGAAGAAAAACTAAGTGCATTAGGCTTGTCTGATCAGCTACCAACAGCTCAGGGATTATTTCAAGCCACTCCGTCACAGTTACCTTTTTCAGCGAGTCAGGTGTGTCTTTTCTTTGTGTTCCATTGTTTTTATTTAGTAATTGACCGAGTTCTATGTTTATTGAATATCTGGTTTTGTGCTGTTTGCAGGTTCCTACAGCAATTCCTAACATTGGAAGTCATGTTATAGTCAACCAAAAAATTATTTCTTGGGGCTTTCACTTACATTTTCAAAGGTGGACTCAGTTGCATTTTCAATCTTTTCATGGCTAGCAGTTCACTGGCGTGTACTTACAGTAACAGTCTTGTGTCATGTTTGTGTGTTGCAGAGCGATTCCTGTAGCAATGGATAGAGCTATCAAGGAGATAGTTTCTGGTATAGTTCAACGAAGTGTGTCTATAGCAACTCAGACAACAAAGGAGCTTGTTTTGAAGGTTTGGTGACTGAACTAAAACCATTTAGTCCTTTTTTAATTATTCAACTGTTTTTTCATCCTCACAACTCTTCCTAGTTAATTTGTTTTACCCATTATATTCTTCTGCTTTTGCTTACAATGTCAATAATTTAATTTTCAACTTTATGTATGCTGGTTAATATTGTCAAGGGGACATCTTCTAACACCTAAAATTTAGGATTATGCTATGGAATCTGATGAGAGTCGAATATATCAAGCTGCACACTTGATGGTTGCTAGTTTGGCTGGGAGCTTAGCTCATGTTACTTGCAAGGTTATCTTCGCTGCTGATTTTCAGTCTTGATTTCTCTTGATTGCTTCTCCTTGTAATTAACTGGAGAGTTTCTTTGTTTATTCAGGAGCCTCTACGCAGTTCAATATTAAGTCAGCTACGGAACTTGCTTCAGGGGACTATTGCAAGTGAGATATTGGAACCCGCTGTTCAGCTGGCTACAAATGATAATCTTGACCTTGGTTGTGCAGTAATTGAACAGAATGCTACAGATAAGGTAGTATTTAGCTTTTGGTTTACAAGTTGTGCATCTTTTCATATACCCGAAAGGGAGGCAACAAACCTTCCCATGCACAAAGGCAGTTCTTTTGCATGTTTGAGGTGTCAGTTGTCTCAAGAGTATATTATGGAGACATTTTATCACTGAAAACATGATTTGTTTTTCCCTGTTCGAGATGTCTACTGTCTCCAGAGCCTATTAGCTCTTACCTCAATTTCACATTGCAACATGATGTGCATATATGACATCTATGTCTGCAACAAAACGGATTCAACTTTCCTAGCTAGGCTTGCCTGCATCAGGACATGTTATCAAGTATATATAGTAAATTATGTAGGATGTGGCTACATCTGATGATTTTCTGTTACGGTTAAAGTTTCTCATGAATGATGGGCTGCATTTGATAGCATAGTAGAAGGAATATATAGACTGATAATTAATATGGAGTTTGTAGGTATACCAATGGGGAAAGGATCTTTAATTAAGTTCACTGAAGAATGAGCAGATGCTATTAGCTAATATTCACAATGACGGTAGGTTTGGCATGTAATGAATAGGTAAAACTAGCTTAATGGGATCGATGGTTTCATGTCTGTGAGAAAAAGATTTAAAAAACTGCAATGTGTTGTCAAACTCACACTACTAATTATTTCTTGGATTCAGGACATGGATTTCAAAGATCATTATACTACATGCCAATGTTTAAATGGAATTTCCTCTTTATGTAGGCAATACATGTGATTGATGAGGAAATACGTCAGCAGCTTGCTTTACGAAGGAAACATAGAGATGGTGTTGGTCCAGCATTTTTTGATGCTAATATTTATGCTCAAGGCTCCATGGGCATAATACCTGAGGCTCTTCGTCCTAAACCTGGTCATTTGTCTGTTACTCAACAGCGTGTTTATGAGGTAAGTCTGATGAATCTTTTATGCGAAGATTGACTTCTGAAAGTAGTGCATAATTATGTTCTGTCCTGTCGCGTCCATTCTCATCCTACTTCCAGGACTTTGTTCGGCTTCCATGGCAAAACCAATCTAGCCAGAGTTCACATGCTATTCCCACTGTCCCTTCAACTTTTTCTAGCAGTACCGCTCTGGCTGCTTCAACATCTGGACAACTTAGCACGGGTTACCCATCTGCATCAGGAAATATAGGATTTGAAGCAGTGTCTCGGACTTTGGATGTTGCTTCAGAGACAATTGGATCTAATTCAGCTGCCCTTCTAAGGTGATCTATATTTCCTGGTATTGGGTCCTTCAACTCATGAAAGTTTGATTATGCAGTTCTTTAAATGCATCTGTAATTTTTCAGTACTTCAACCATTCACATGGGAGCCACTGATGGTGTTATCCAGAAAGTATCTGAGAACAATTCTGGCAGTACATTGTTTTCATCTTCTATGCCTGCTCATGAACTTCGTCCGGTGGATTCTGCCATGGATGCTCTTAAGGTTGGAAAAACCGTCTTCATAGTCAATGTTGTTTTGCTAATGGCCTGTTAATGATGGTTAACCTTTGTCATTTGTTTGAAGGAGCTTGGAATATCTTCGCTACCTCTCCCTACATCAGTGGGTCCTGAGCAACCTAATAGTAGCATTTCAGAACCTTCATTAAGTACAAGAGATGCATTGGACAAATACCAGATCATTGCTCAGAAGGTTGACTCCAGCCCTTCTGCTTTTTGTCTTTCAGTGGTTGTTTTTGTGTTCTCTCTCTTTTATTCTCTCCACTTGAGAAAATGAAAGTATGGGCTTGTGCAATTGTTGACTTGTTATATCAAATCTGTTGTGGTGGGTTTCTTGCTTTTAAGGACTATGTATAGCTTATCTTTGAGAAATTGAATGTAGAAGATGAAATTTTGCCCTTTGGCTATATGTATAGTGAAATTGCAATATGGAAGGAAATTCAGCATTAGGATCTTGTCACGTGATGTATGATTTTGTCTCCTTGTAATGCTTCTCTTAAAACTGTTTATGAATGGTTGCAGTTGGAGGCATCAGTCACCGGTGATGGCAGGGAGGCAGAAATTCAGGTATTCTTTCGTTTTTTTTGCAGTAATTGTGGGCTATTTCTGGCAATAGGTTTTACTATGTCTGTTGATTTATCTTCAGGGTTTGATTGCCGAAGTTCCTGAAATCATACTCAGATGTATTAGTCGGGATGAAGCTGCCTTGGCTGTAGCACAGAAGGTATATCTTCCTTGAATGGGATACCTTTATTTTCCATAAAATATTAATTGACCTTTCTTGTTACAGTTGTTGCCTGGTCAATATATTTTGTACTTCAACTGATTTCCTTAATATTTTACCCGTATAGCTGATTTTTTGAAGATTAGAGTGGAGCTTCTTTATCACTAAGTTGGTTTTAAATACAGGTTTTCAAGGGTTTATATGAGAATGCACCAAACAGTTTTCATGTTAATGCCTGTCTTGCTATCCTGGCTGCTATTCGAGATGTTTGCAAGCTTGTGGTCAAAGAACTCACCAGCTGGGTATGGCTAGAGTTTATAAATGCAAAACTGCTTTATATTTTAGAGAATTTTTCTTGTGCAAGGTATTGGTATGTAATGTTCTTTTCTGCTTGAATTTCTTTAAATGGACAAATTATTTTTTCAGGTCATTTACTCAGAGGAGGAGCGGAAGTTCAATAAAGATATTACTATGGGCCTTATTTGTAGTGAATTGCTCAATCTTGCGGAATACAATGTTCATATGGCAAAACTAATTGATGGGGGAAGAAAT
This sequence comes from Erythroxylum urbanii, assembly GCA_027568935.1. Lineage (NCBI taxonomy): Eukaryota > Viridiplantae > Streptophyta > Magnoliopsida > Malpighiales > Erythroxylaceae > Erythroxylum > Erythroxylum urbanii. The sequence continues at coordinate 1,115,024 of JAOQML010000004.1, forward strand.
AGTATGTTCAGAGATTTTTCTATTTTAGGAGATCAGTCATGATATCACTGATTTATTATTCACACGACCGACCAATTTTTTGACATGCAGAAGCTGCCACTGATTTTGCTATTTCCCTTATTCAATCTTTGGTTGCTGAAGAGCCTAAAGTTATTTCTGAGCTTTACAATTTCGTGGATGCATTAGCTAAGGTTGTATGTGTCTTCATTATTTGTTAGATTATCCTAGCATGCTTTTTATTTTTTTTCTTGTGCAGTTTCTTAGTGTTTGTTACTTGCAGCTTGCGGCAAAACCTGGATCTCCCGAGTCATTGCAACAACTAATTGAGATTGTTAAAAATCCTACTGCTACCTCAGTGCCTCTACCTGGAACATATGTTGCAAAAGATGACAAGGCAAAACAGTTTAGGGACAAAAAGGTTAGCACATATTAGTCATACAATTTACCACAGGGAGTGTTGCTATTTTCCTCTTAAACTTCTGGGTCCCTTTTCTTTTGATTTAGGCTACAAGTCAGGCTACTTCTAACAGGGAAGACTATGGCAGTGTTGAATCTGTGGAGCCAGATCCTGCTGGTTTTGCTGAGCAGGTTCCTTGCCTTGATTTTTTTAATTTCCTTTTTTTTTTGTACCTCAACTTCAGCGTCATGCACTGGTTTTGGAAAACTAGTGATTCATTATACCTTGTCTTGGAACTCAACGGATTTTTCTTCTTTTTGGTTGGTTAAATATTTACTCTTTCCACATGCATTGTCTTGTATTTAGCGTGAACACTTTTATCTGTAGTACTTCCTCCTTAGTCATTTAGTTAAGCATTTTTTTCCCTTTTTCAGTTTCTTATTTGTTTTATTGTTTATTTATTTACTTATTTTATCTTTTCTTTTCTTTTTATTCTTTACGTCTTTTATCTGCATTTTATTATTTATTTATATTATTATTATCCTTTATTTTTTATTATGAATTTTTTATTCTTATCTTAGTTTATTATTATTATTATGCAATTATTCGTTTATTCTTTTAGTTTTTATTTTCTCAAAACAATTCTTAAAAACTTTTTTTCTTTTTTCTTTTATCCTTTTTCTGTGGGCCTATCAGAAATAACCTCTCTACTAACTAGGGATAAGGCTATTTACTTTTAGACATCTCCAGATTTCGTTTCTGAGTTGGATTTTTAATGAGATATTATTATTATTGTGAAACTCAGAGAAATCTATTATTCATATCTTCTATATGTTGAAAATACATGTATATATAGTTGATGTCTAACTCTAGAATAGGAAATACAATCAATAGTAGTAAACACTTTCCTGTTTTATCACTATACAGTTATATACAACTCAACACTCCCCCTCAAGCTGGAGCATATAAATCATATGCACCAAGCTTGTTACATATAAATTCAAT
>JAOQML010000004.1:1192063-1202446 GCA_027568935.1 Erythroxylum urbanii
ATATAATAACTAATAAAAAAATCAGTCGTTATCATTTCGATTGTTAACATAATTATTAATTTTGTTTAATTTTAATTATTCAATAATTTTATTTTTTTATGCTCTTTCTCATTTTTTATTCCAATTACTAAACAGGACGTAAATGTTAACAAGTCACTAATATACTCTCCAGACAGCGCCACGTCAACAAGAGCAGTACAACTGTATAACATAACAGTATTAGCAACCGCAAAGTAATGAACGGACCTCGGTGGTCACGCACGCTCACGCTGCGTTGGCAGTTAAGCACACCCCCTACCCCAAAGCCGGGAGTTTTCTGTTTTCTTTTCCCTTGCCCTATCCATCAAACCACCACCGTATTTACCGTCAAAGGACTCCATAACCAACCAACATGCGTTTACACTGATTGAACTACTCTGTTCCTTCTTCTTCGTCATAGTGATTGTAATGGCCTCTTTTGTCGAAATCGATCTGGTTCCATTGTCACTCACTTCTCTGTCCAAACGACCGTGCCTTCCTCTGTCAAGGAAATCCCTAATTTTCTATCGCAGGGATTCGAAATCGAAATTGGGCCTGCGCTGGGTGAATTCCTCGAAACCCGCATTTCTAGCTAAGGATTACCACATTTTTACAAAACGACACCCGATTGTTGCCGTTGCTCGGGCTGAAGCAGATAAAGTCGGGGATGACAACGCGAAACAGGTACATAAGTTTCTTTCTGGATGCTTTTTTCAATGGAGTTTCGGTTTCGGTTGAGATAAGTGCAAGAACTTGTTAGTTAGTGCTTAGAGGGTTTGCAAATTATTTGAAATGGAATTGCTGAAACTGGTATCATGTAGGAAGGGGATAAAGAAGAGCCTGATGGTGTCTTGATTCAACAGAAAGCGAGTCAATTGAGGAAAAGAATAGTTTCTGGAATTGGAATTGGGGTATCAATTGGAGGTGTGGTGTTGGCTGGGGGATGGGTGTATACCGCAGTTATAGCGGCTGCGGTATTTGTGGGTGCGCGAGAGTACTTTGAGTTGGTTCGGAGCCATGGAATCACCGCCGGAATGACGCCTCCTCCTCGATATGTGTCCAGAGTGTGCTCTGTAATTTGCGCTCTTATGCCCTTAGTTACATTGTAAGCTTGATTGTCGTATGCTGTTCAATTTTGATTGTGAATTTCTATTGGTTCTGCCTAAAGATCTATTTGAAACAGGTTATGTGTTTGCTGATCAGGTACTTTCTATTGTATGGCAGGTATTTTGGTCGGATAGACATCTGGGTTGCATTTGCTGCCTTTGTTGTTGCAATTGCATTGCTTCTGCAGAGAGGGAACCCTCGCTTTGCTCAGCTCAGCAGTACCATGTTTGGCCTATTTTATTGTGGCTATCTTCCTTGTTTCTGGATTAAGCTTCGTTGTGGCTTGACAGCCCCAGCTTTGAACACTAGTAAGAAGTTGATTTTTTATCCTTTCCAAAACTAGATGCCACCACTAGATATTTTAAGGGTACAAATACAACACGTCTTGAAGCCTTCTGTTAGGACCAGTGTGGTCGAGGGTAATTCAGGAAGGGGGGAGAATAACAGAGACGTAAACAAGCCTAGGATATAGAGAGTATACTCGAGGAGAAAGAAAGAGGGGGCAGAGAGGAGTGAGTTAGTTAGTTAGTTAGTGGCTGAGTTGGCACAAGGACTGGCTTGTAACAGAATGGCCTCAGTAGGTAGTTTTGAGGCAAAGAGGGCGGGGGGAGAGGGCATTGGAAAGTAAGAAGAGAGATATTGTAGACAGAAAGAATTTCCTTCTTTTTGAGGAGCATTTCAGCTCTGGAAGGGGTGTCCTGTGGAATAACACTTGTAATAGCGGTAGAGTGCCTTTTATCTGTTCAATAACATAAACTTTCTCTAGTTTATAAAGCTAGAGATCTATCACCTTCATTTTCCTAAGAAAGTTACGGTTCTCTAGTTCTTCCTTTAAACATGTCATGTTACTGAACTGTTAGTCCAAGCTTTTCTTAAAGCAGCATCTCATGTTTCTATCATGTGGACATTGATAATTTAGTCTTATTGGTGTTCAACTGATGTGAACTCATACCACAACAGTCATGGCAGGAGACACGCATTTATATAGTTCACGTTTCAAACCAGTTTATTCATGCTTCATACTTTTTGAACGTGTTATCAATTTTGTCCATATGCATTGTCCTGTCTGTAGATAAAGTTGGGAAATTCATGTGGTTCCATTGTATATGAAATTGGGAACGGCACAAATGAGGTATAAGTCTCCCTTCACCAGCCTAAGCTTCTTAGTTTGATGCTTTAGAATAGGTTCTTTTGGAAGATAAATTCACTTCTCCTACTTTTCTCGTTCACCTTAATCTGGGTTTTAGTTTCTTAATGTGTACCAGATTGCTATTGCCCTTCAACAAATTCTTTTGTTTGCTAAACAACTCATATTGTGTAGGAATCGGAGCAACATGGCCAATTCTTCTTGGTGGCCAAGCTCATTGGACCGTGGGTCTTGTTGCAACCTTGATTTCTATTAGCAGTGTCATTGCTGCTGATACATATGCCTTTATGGGTGGCAAGGTAATTAGACTTCTTGAATGATTGTCAGATATTGATTGAAACCAAATGATATGGGCGTAAATGTTTAGAAATTGGGTCTAATCATGTCCTCAAGTGTCCTTGTCCATGGGCTTTAAAATTTCCTGTGCCAAATGCATGGGCATGGAATTGTTTTATTGGTTCAATGCTCTATCCTTGTATTGACAGTCACTGCCTTATTCAGGATTTGAAATATGATGATAGAACATGATTTCTTCAAGTTTATCATAGAGTTTTGCTTCCTTGATAAATTGTGTTAAATATTTAGTTTGTATTGTAATTGAATGTACAGATTAGAAGCTTGGCTGTATTGTTGATTAATGGTTTTAGCTCCTTGCATTCTGTGTTCATCCTACCCTATTTCCAACGTGAAACATTTATCCAATACCTATGCAGGCATTTGGAAGGACACCACTGACTGCAATCAGTCCGAAGAAGACATGGGAAGGAACTCTTGCGGGTTTGGGTGGCTGCATTGCTACTACTGTAATTCTATCCAAAATTTTTTGCTGGCCGGTATCATTCCTAAGGTATTAAATCTTCACTGATTGCTGTCTTGAGTCAATGATGAAAGTTTCTTCATTGGCTAATTATTTGTCAAGGATGTTAATTTTCTTGGTGCAGCATTAGGTCATTGTATGAGACTTTTCTTCTTAACTTTAGTGCCCCATTAAGACCCATAGATATCCACACAGGAAATCCCTAACTAGTTTAAATTGACTATTCCTATTTTGCAATATAGCAGCAACTTTGTATCTTACGCTTAAGATACGAGCAATCTTTGGATGAATTTTGGATGAGGGCGGTTATCGTCGGAGATACTGCTGGCTCATGGAGTCCTATTGTATCTTATGCTCTTCCGGCATCTTGTGGAGTCAATGATGTTGGATGGCTAGACTATTCCAAATCTTTGATAAAAACATTTATGAATTAGAAATCACAAACTTTCTCCATTCAAAAGTGGAGTTTATGATTGGAGATACAAAAATCATAAACCTGCATCATGTATATACGTTTGTTTCTGTATTAACAAGAATTTGATATCTTATTTGGTTGTTCTCAGTGCCACGGCTTTTGGGTTCCTTATTTTCTTTGGATCTATATTTGGTGATCTGACGGAGTCATTGATCAAACGTGATGCGGGTGTGAAGGACTCTGGCTCTTTAATACCAGGACACGGTAATACCTTTTCTTTCTTTTTTGCTTCCCTTGTAGATGTATGTTAGGTGGCAATTTTAGAATGTTCAACTTAATGTCAATGCAAAACATTCATGTTACATACACAGCGCCCTGCATTTTATTTCTGGATAGATGTTTGATGCTGGATAAAAACTGCAGTGTAGTACAGCTTCTAACTGGAGTAGTAAAGAAAATATAAAAAAAACATAATATTAGAAAAAGCAACGGAAGGTTAAGACTTCTACTCAAGGATCGTGTCATAGGGCGATGGTTAGTTAGTTCGGTTTTCTTTCGTGACGCGTTGATGCAATGAGGAACAATTGTGAATGATTGGAGCTCAAATGAAGAGTACGCCTATCCAGAAGCTCGTTAGAGAGAGCTATCAATCCCGATTAGGGTTGTTTTCTCGATGATCTCTATTAATGAATGGCAATGGCCCTTTTATAGTACATTGAGTTTAACACAAAAGTTGGAACTTCTAGACTTCTAATTGAATTAGAACTAGACTAATACTGGACTTCTAAACTCCTTATTGAATTAGAACTAGACTAATACTGGACTCTCTAATTATGCAAATAGTCGACAAAATAGAAAACTCAATAATAATAGCTGCTGTCCTTGCTTCATCTTCCTAGCATAGCTACGTCCATTGAAGGAGTCCATAACAAATAGCTACCTTGTTGGTGGTTTTGCTCAGTAGTTACTAGTTGATTAGGAGCACATGGTCGGTAAATAAAAACCAACTTGCATCTTCCTGAGTAGTTAGTCAATTCTTCTGATCTTTGCATGTCTATATTACCTACAGACACATGAGAAATGTACCAATTACGCATTTTTACATTAAATCCTGTTTACAAATTCCATAACATGTGTAGGTGGAATACTGGACAGAGCGGACAGTTACATTTTCACTGGTGCACTTGCATTCTCTTTTGTCAAGACCTTTCTTCCACTATATGGAGTATGACAGCAATGTTCCATCAATCGCATGAAACTGAACGGATGTGAAAACCCCATCTGGTTTCTCATTCTGGAAAGCTAAGAGCATATGCATGCTTCATCCTGATGGAATGTGGAATTTCTCTTCAGTGGATGACTGAATGGTAAAGTGTCTTTATCCAAAAAAAATATAATCACACGGAAGGCCATTGAATTGCAGATTCACTCGGTCATTGTGGTTCTACCCAGAGTACATGTTCCGGAAAATATTTCCTCTTACACGCCATGAACTGTACTTTGTTGGCTAATCAGGCATGGCGAAGTTTTGGCAACTTATGTGGTTTACAGTAGAGCGACACTCAAAACATGTTTAAATGCTAATCTCAGCTATAAGTATCAAATCCATTCATTCTTTATAAATCCCATCGCTGTTAATAGTTCTGAGCATGGTCCCCATTTTAATATCTATGAGGAATGTCTCTGTCATAAGATGAAATACCATTCATTATTGAATCTATTAGGATTTCGGGATAATCATACCGGCTTAAGTTCAAAATAGCAATCAAAACTATCTCGGGAGGGTTCATAATTCAATTTTTGATTTGTTTGTGTTGCACTTTGTTCGAGTTTTAAAAAGCCAAGTACTGACTTTACCTGTCAAATTATAATAGTAATCCTGTTGTTATGATAATCACGTTGACCTTACACAACAGTGTCCGTCACTTCACCGCCAAATGCAACATGACAATCCTCCATCCTATTATGTGATTGGGCCTTAATTTTTTTGACCAACAAAAGTTTTCAATTCTCTCTTCGACTGGAAACGTGTTGTTAACCTTATTCCTGAAAGCTAGGTCCACATGAGAAGTTCTTGGTAACCCTGTCGACCATAGTTTGCTAAAGTTGGTCATCAACGGCACAAATGACGAAATCATTTGACAATTCTTGTCCCATAACTGAACCTTTAATTATAACTAGAAAGAAAGCTGTCAGCAACTATTTGTCGAGGCAACCACCACCTAATGACATAGTAGTTAAAAGAGTTGCAAATTCTTGTAATTTCACGCGGACATGTTTGTTTCTTTTCTTCTTGATCTCATATATCCGACCACTATAGTATTTCATCCAATAATTAACAACACTTGCTACTCCTAGAATGCTTTAGTCCATGGGATGTTTCTCTCTGAGATTTCATTCAGTTTATTCTCAAACCTAAAAACAAAGATTGATGGAAGAACATATAGCTATTGTCTGACAATTATTTTCCCCCGCAAACATGAAAAATCTGGCCGAAGTTAAATAAACTATGTCTGCATTTGCTCCCAAATTTTCAGGAGAACATAACTTTTCACCCAATAAGAAAATATGTCCGGATCAATAGAAACCAAAAGGCCAAGAAAGTAACAAACTCATGAATGTTATGATTTATAATTTTTATATAATCGGTCGTTCGGATTCATGTGCATATAATAGTCTATAAATTACGTGTTTTTCATGTAATCTCTTTGATGATTCCCTGATTGTCAAGTGACAATATTCATATTATTCATCATTCTTAAGTTTCTAAGGTAAGATACAGTTTTCATCCGTGATTTCAACCTTTTTTGGGTTGGTAGGCACAAGAAGAGTAAATTCTACAGTAGTTAGACAATCCCTGAGAACAGAATTATTTTTGTGCATGACATTCCGTGACGACAATTGCTAGGACATTTGGCTAGGACTGAGACTGTTGAAACAAAGCATATTTCTTTGGAGAAGGCCTCACGAAATGATAAGATACATAGAAGACAAGAAAGGGACATAAGAAGTGAATGTTGGGTTGACCTAGAAGAGATAAACCCATAATACAAAACGAAAAAAAAAAAAAGAAAGGAGAAGATAAGAGAAGAAAAAAAAGAAGAGATTGAAATGAACATGGCAAAAACTACGTATGGTACATGCAAAAGTTGCTTTGGACCCTAACCTCCACCAAAACAATAGGACAAGAAAAGCTTGATCATGAATAGTGACAGGAGACTGATGAGGGCCCTACCCCTACCATTGTGGACTTTTCACAAGCTTTGAAGCTCTTTACTTTTAGAATTTGGCACCCTATTAGAACATGAAAGGCAAAATAAAAAACTTGTGGGGTTGCAAGCAATGCGTTGTTTCGAAGCTGACTAAGAAAATGGAGGAAGAAAAGGATAGAAAGGAAAACTTAAAGGAAGAGTTGGAGGAGATATGGTGGGCAAGGCAAAGCATCTATTAAAGTATATGAGAGACATAAGAGAAGAATGGAGGCCAAGTAAAGGATCCTGAGAACTTTTGTTGGACACGCACACCCACGTAAATATGTTATCTATCTCTAAAACGACATCCCTCCACTTCACACCCACCTTTCTTTTCACTTTTCGTTCCTTTCTTAACATTACTTTTCATTAACCATTTGCCTCGGATGCTCTACAATGTTAATTACCTCTTCTTATTTTCTTCGCCCCTAATAATTTCTTGTAAAAATTCACATTTATGAGTCTAATCATGCCTACCATAGTAACACAACTCATATTCTATGGTAATTAATGATGAATTGTATATTCTTATGATTTCATGTTCTACTGTTTCCGAGATAAGTGAGTTCCGTATTGTTAAAAAAAATTTAAGGGTTTCGAATCTTATGTACCATTTTTCCTGTGCCCACATGTTTCAAGTAACGTCTAACTATACAATAATTAAGAGGGAGAAAATTTAAGTAGGTGGGATGTTATCGAACCAGAGGGCAAAAGAGAAAAAGGCACAGAAAATTTGAGGCCAAATTTAAGAGTTCAATGAATGGTTCTCATAATTGAAAGTCAATATCTTGATTATTCCCTTGTTTTTAAGTGGCATTTAGATATTACAAAAAGGAAACATCTTGTGCTTATAACATCAAGATTGCCTAATAATTTTGATGTTTCGGTGTACCTAATTAAAGTATGGAATAAATACGTTTGACTCATTGCCTAAGATTTTGATTTTTGGAACCATCACATCCAAAATAGTATTTTGAACACAACAGTAAAGCTTGTCTTAGCAAGAGGAATATATGTGTGTAACGAATTATTTGATAACCCATTTGCCTTCTTTGCTTTACGTAAGCTTTGAGTTATCTTTTACATGTTAATTAGATAAATTATTAAGTTTAAATTACATATTTCGGTTATATTACTCGATAAACCGATCATTCGTAGTCGAGCGACAAGATTAATTCGATTGGTATTTATAAATTTAATATTTTCTCACACTCTATTTTGTTATGAATGAAAATCAACCTTCCAACTTCGACATGAGACTTTTAAGGTTTGAGGCACTTAAAGGATAAGTTCGTTGAACTTGGAAGAAGAAGAAGAGGACAAAAGGTGGCACACGCTTTAAAACTCTTTTGAGCATATATGTATATCTTCATTTCTTGAAATTTAACTGAATTCCTTACTCCTAGGAGGACTTCTTTGAGACAAAAGTGCCTTAACACATCCAAATTCCTTAATATAAAGTTGTTTTTATCATTACACTTTCCATTTTCTTTAGAGCTTCAAAAAGGTGTGCTCTGCTTTTATGGGCTTCCATATCTGGAAGATGCTTCAATTGCATATTGGTGCTCTGTTCTGCCAATGCCTCTGCTCTGCTCTCTCACAGAATTTGCTTTCAGCTTGTTGAAGTGACTAAAAGCAACCAAATAATAATAATTTAATAAAAATTTAACACAAAATTTGAAAAAATCTGAAAATATGTAACTTTATGTATAAAAATTGTTTTCCAAAATACTAAACTATCAATTAAAACACAACAAAAGTAATTCAACTTTGCACATTTGTTAGGTTATGTTCTTTCCCTTTCATCTTTCTGGTGGTCACGGATAACGACAATCATTTAATAAAAATTTAACCCGGAATTTGAAAAGATCTACTAATATGCAATATTACCTTTAATTAGTACCTTTAATTAGTATAAAAATTGTTTTCCAAAATATTACACCATTAATTAAAACAGAATAAAAATAATTCAACTTACAAATTACTAATATTGTGATTTAAGGAGGATCACTCGTTACCAAATTCAAGATGTTTGAACTAGTTAGCAAAGGCAACCTTTTTTTCCGGTTCAAAATATACTCGAATAAAACTGTTAGACTTTTCGAGTTTAAATTCATTCCTAAAATCGATCAACTCGAACGTTTATCCGATTAAGCCAATTTGTCATCTACAGTAGTTAGTTTCACTTAAGTTAGAAAAGTTAGGTAAAAGATGTAAATATTTACAATAAAATAAGTTTTATTATTTTATTAAAAATTCTCCATTTTTAACAAAAGTCACTATTAAAATCAGGTAATAATTTTATTAAATATTTTGATGATTTTTTTAAAAATGTTCGCATCTTTTTAAAAGCTACTTTAAATCAAACTTGATGCATTAGTTCTGTGGGTTGGAATGTGAGCTTTTTTGGTGCTTCTAATATGAAAGACATTCCTCGAGCATGAAAGTGACTCTACGTTACTGTTTTGTGCTTGTGGAACTGGAATTGGGAATTGTCCTCTTCATGTCAGAAAATAAAAAATAGGAGACTGATAATTTTGTTATAATAATATAAGGCAAGAGTATAGTATAAGTTTTTTTTTATTTCAAACATATTTATAATTATAAATTACCCGCTTTAAGTAATTTATTTAAATTGATATTTATAAATTTGAACGTATTTTTACTTAAAGTCTATTATTGAAAAAAGAAATTTATTATTTGAAATTATAATTCTTTTCAAATTAAGAAAATTTATTTCATCAATTGAATTATTAACACGAAATAAGTTAATTTGTTATATTTTAATTTTTTGTTTAAAATTTATATTTATGTCAACTGATATATAAATTAATAGTTTAAAAATCAAAATTGGATACACATAATCACATCAAAAAAAATATAATTGATGGTAAAATTGCAAGTTAACGAAGAGTAGGCTAACATTAACGTCCCTTAGAAGGTGGTCGAGCAAGTAAAGTGGAATGTATAGGACTAAAATGTCTTGTATTCGAACCCTACTTATATTCTATTGATCGAACCTGTCGTACAGAATTTATCTAGTACAAAATATTCGATTTGCATAATTTACAAACTATTGTGTCAATTTAAAAATTTATCTAATACGTATCAAACAGATAGCGACTACGGTTCTTTCGTTTTGAAAAAAGAGAGCTAACACTAAGCACTATATAACAATTCATTATTAGGTTCCTAAAAATGGGTCGAAAAGAAAATTGCAAATTTGTACGGACAAACAAAAAAGAAAGTACCAAACAAAAGCAAGCAATTAACGTACGCAAAAGCATTCAATCACACGTTGTGTCACCTACTTTCGACCAATCGCTCTGTTATTTATCCCATAACAGAAATGATCGGACGGCCAGAATCGTTTGATTTTGACTTTTCACTAGGGGATAGGTACCATCGTCTTTCACACAGGGTACTATTGATTAAAATAAAATCATAATTATAAAATTTTAATTTTTTATTTTTATTTCAATTTATCTTAATAATTTACTATTATAATTAATTAATTAAATTTTTACAATAATATTTTTTAATTTAATTAAAATAATGTTATTTGAAATAAAAATTACAAGCGGTTCAAACTAATCCTCGGGTCAAATGGGTTTACTTGGACTTGACT
>JAOQML010000004.1:1202860-1214805 GCA_027568935.1 Erythroxylum urbanii
TTACTTGGACTTGACTCGTGGGTTTTAGAATGAGATTAGATTAGGTTGGGTTTCAAATCGACTGTCATTCGTATTCCCATCATCAATCTTGATCGTCCATCCTGACCGTACACGTGGAACCATTAGGATTGCGACCATTCGTTCCCTCCACAAGGGATGGGACCCAAGTGTTATGTGTATCTATCCACTCGTCACTTTCTGGGTCATTGTCTCCGCCAATAGCAACACATGAGACAACAAGTCACAATCGTCAGATCGTTGTTTGGTACACTGTACCCAGAGTTTCTCAAAGAGTGCATCGTGGGACCCCACTTCCTTTTCTGCTGTCATAAGAAGCCACGTGTCGTTGATGATCGCTTGTACACAGTTGCTCCATGTGCTTCACATACCTTAGGAAACCCCCATCATGTAGAAAAACTATTATTTGTTTTCAAACAAATTTTCCAACCAAAATTTATAAATTATTTTATTAAATAATTTAAATATTTTCATGGTTGATTTTGCATAATTACTTTATTTTCAAAGAAATATTTCAATTTAAGAAAACGAGGGACAATCTTAGAATAATTGATAAAAGTTGTTCCTTTGTGATCAGAAGATCACAGAAACAGTCTCTTTGTAAAAATATAAAGGGAAGGCTATGTATATCAAAGATCCTCCCGGCCTTTGCTAAAATCTTATTAATGAACCCTAATGAATTGAAGTAATATTAAAAATTAAATTTACAAAATATATATATAATACATTAATGCTCACAAATAACTCAATTGTTGAACCAATTTGAACTTTATTTGATATGCTAATTTTGTTATGAGAGTCTAATCCTTAATGCTTAAAGCCAAATGCAACCTAATTTACTTTTGTTAAGATCTATTAATTAGATAATTCAAATCAATTATATAAAAATTTATAAATTCAATTGATTATTGGATTAATATAAAAATAAAGTTATTTTCCTATGTTAAATTAAAAAATGGGTGACTAACTCTAATACTAAAATACTCTAATACTAAAAATAATAATAAATAGTAAAAAACATAAATTTTCCTACAGTTTAAAAAATTTTAAAAATAATTTCCTGCTGTTAAAGTTCTCACAAAAATACTTTTAATTTTTAGTTTTCCAAAAAATTTCTTAGATTTCAATTAAAAATAATAACTAAACGTATAACGTAAATAGTATATATAACTAATTAAGTATCATTAATATCATAACTCTTATAATTATTTTAAATTATTAATTTAAATTTAATTTAATTTCAAAGAAACCTACGCAAGGAGTATGGAGCCAAAAGATTTTATGTTCGAATCTTCTTATCTACACTCTCTCAATCGAGCTTCTCATGCCAGATTTGTCTAGTGCGAAATACCTGATTGGTATAATTTACAGATTATTACACCAATTCAAATATTTACTTAATACGTGTTTAAAAGACAACACTGAGAATTCCTATGCTTCAAAAAAAAAACTTTTCCAGAGGAGTGGCTTACCATATTGGACCACCACAATACAACTTCCCTTTCACCCTCTCAACAATGGACCACGAAGTAGGTTTGAGAGGTGCCCTTAATTACTACATTAGTTTATTACAAATCATTATAATAAAAACCTTAATTGTCCTTGTAATTACCTTAATCATGAAGTTGTCGTCACTCACTGTCTTTCTTGTCTAAAGCGCCGACGTTTTTAGCTTTCTAACAATAATAATTAATCATAAAAGCTCAAATTGTCTTCTCCTTCCCCTCAACTCCAAATGCAAGGAACTTAAAATAATCCCTCCAAGCGACCAATCATGCAAGACCCATGTGATTTCATGAGGAAGGCTTGTAAAGAAAAGACACCAATTAAACTTAATATCAACTTTAGGTTTAGTAAACTACTTTGAAGGTATTAGAAAAATAATGGCCAATTTGGCATAGGATTATAAAAATAAATAAAGGGCGGTCCAATCGAAGCCTTAAGACTATATAACATAAGCTAAATTTTCTAATTAATGCATCAATTTGAGTGTATTTAGACCCTAAATCTTCATGGATCTATGATTACGATCCTCAAGTATCATAATCTTCTTAAATCATTCTACACCGTTACAAATTTCAAAGCTTTTCTTTTTGGTATATTTGGAAGCACATGGATCAAGCATTGGTTGTTCCTGTTCACACCCTGTTTGATTGCCTTTTGTCCCAACCACAAACAACCCAACATTCTTAAAACATTGGAGAAGGTCTTTATATGGTTTCTGAAACATGCCTCCATTGAATAGAATATAGGCTAATGACCTGGAAACAGACACTACATCTGTTTCTTAAAGCTTCTGTCATAACTTATATATGGAAGACTAGCCAGAGATGCGGTTATCAAGGCAGATGAATTTGAGATCATGAACTAAAGAATTAATGCAGTGAAAGGCAGAATTTTGAATGGTTAAATCATGTTTTTACCTCCTTAAGAAAGTGGCCAACAAACACTGATCAAGTTTAGTATGAAAAGCATCACAAAAGTTGTTCCAATCCATCAACTGGTGTACTAAAATGTTCTTCATATGAAAGATAATCCTACAGCACACGATAAGTGTAGCACTACAAGTGTTGTGCACAATATCCAGAATTAAGAGAACAAAGAATTCAAATCCATCCAGTTACTAAAATGTTCAGATTCTTGATTAGGAATAATATGCCTAAAGCACATAATTAACATATAAGAGGAAATACAGACATCAAAGGGATCAGGAATTAAACTGAGTAAGATCCGAGGCAGCTTTTGGCAACAAAGATTGATTAGTGAAACCGATTGTCAGAAACAATCGTAATTTGCCATTTCTCAGCACCTCCAAGCTGAAACTGACATGAGCTCCTTTCGTTGCCAGCAAAGAACAAGTGAAGCTTGTTTCTTTTCAACATGGAATCCCTTAACCGGGGCCCGTTGCACTAAACAATCTGCTTGTGATTCAGCAAAGTTACTGAATGTTAATGGAGTGAATCCAGACTGCAGAAACAAACTCTTCCATGGTGAAGTCCTATCAGGACAACGATGGCGACCCAGTACCATTTTTTCGATGCCCGGTTGGACCAAGAACCTCTCAATCTTTTGCATTGCATCTAGGTTCACATTCACAGCGTCCAGTGATTCAAGCAAGCTAGAATATGACTGAATAGCTTGATTTACCTGATGAGCAAATGGGAGGTCAGTTCGCTCACAACCTCTGTCCAAAGACACCACAACTTTAGGGGAGAGCTGCTTTACAAACCGAAGCACAAAAGGGAGGATCGATGGGTAGCTTGAGAAGGACCCAATTGGAAGATTCACTGCAACAACTTCTTTCTCCAACACACGAATAGGCGATGGCCAAGAACCAGAATTCAAAGACTCAAGACCTAAAATTTCAAGCTCAAACGGCATGTTGATTTCACCAGCAAAGATTCTAAGGTTTTCTCGAGTGAAACCAAGCTCGAGATCACTATGTGAAGAAGGAGAAGCAAAAGCAGTAATCTTTAGAGAAGGAGCACCTCCACCCCTCATAGACAATTCTTGCATCAAAGAAGCCCATTGTCCACCATAGCCAATATCAAAATCTAAAATGTGAATCCTATCAAAACCTTCAAAAGCCTCAAGCAGGGCCTGGTTACAAGTAAAATTGGCAAACTGAAGGATTGGTGAGATTTCAGAGAATGATTTATATGCCCCAATCTTGAAAATAAGACTACAAGGGGATGACAACATTGAGTTGTTGCTGCTGTTGTTGGTGTGTAGAAGTAACTGCAAGGCCTCTTTGAAGTAAAAGGCAACCCTATGATAAGGCTTACCAATTGGAAGAGAGAGCTGGTGATTGAGCCGCGCCAATATCCCTTGCGCGAGTACCGCATTCCCGTTTTCGATCAGCTCTGCAGCTTGGCATATTGGGTTTATTATCGCCTGCTGAAGCTGTTGGATTGCCAATTCATCACTCATTAGTTTCTGCTTTGTAGAAGCAATCCCTCCTGGCCTCTGCTGTTGAAACATTTGGAGCTGATTCTGCTGTTGGTGATGTTGGTTCTGTCTCCGAACAAACAACTCTGCCTTCAGATCAGAAAATGGCACCTTTTGGACCTGAGAGTTAGGTCCTGGATTATGCCTCTTGGGTGGGGGCGGAGCCGACAAGAGATGGTTATGCTCTTGCAATTGCGAATAGGATAATGGCAAGAACATTGCAGGGTTTTGTCCAAACTGGTGTTGGTTTTGGTTGATTATCACAGATGGATTCAGAATCTGTGGCTTCTCCTCATTAGCTTCAATTCCTAGTTGTTGTGATTGCTGGAACATAACAGGTAAAAGAGTGTTAGTTGAAACAGGAACATCCGGATTCGAAATTTGTTGGCTTATTAACGAACCAATCCTCGGATTGTTGCTAAGAAGAGGGAACTCAGAAGAAGGTCCTTGAAGTGTTGAAGGGTCATGAATGTTGCTAACCAAGTTTGCATTATTCATCGTTTCAAATCCAAAAACTTGATCCACAACCCCAAAACCAGCGTTAAACTCCACATCTTCAGGCCCACTTCCACTTGGTAACAACTTGTTGAATCCCAGAGATGGGTCTTCATTATCCCCCATAATTAACCTCAAAATCGACTGTTCTTGACTAGGAGACCCAGACAACACACTCTCCCAATCTTCCATTCCAAGTTGCACACATTTTTCCGCACTGATATCTACAGAAGAAGGGTGGCTATTGTTGTTGCCGCAGAACACGGCAGTTGCCAGGCCGTTAGTTGTGGTGGTGGTGTCGGTAGAGGCGCCGCCGCCGCCGCCGCCGTTACCGCTTCCTTGGAAAGAAGACAGCGTTGAAGAGGAGGTTGGAGAGCTCGGACTTCTTATCGCGTCAAGCACAGATGTGGGCTCACTGCCCACAAAACAACTACTTCCTTTGATATTGTTAATGTTGCTCTGCCACTTCTGTTCAAACCTCTGTTGCTCTTCTTGAGTTCGTTCTCGCAGTAAAGAATCTAAATATGAAGAAGAAGAAGAAGAAGAGAACTCCAACACCCCCTTCCCTTGAAAACCCTCAAAGGTTAGGGGCATGGCCTTCATAGAATCTGAAATCTCTTAAGATCCACAACTAAAGCCCCAAGACAGCTTTCCAGTTTCACCAAAAAAAGACCCCAAGAAAAAAAAATGGTTAGTTTTGTAATAAGAGACCCAAGTCAAGAACCTTAAACCTTATTGGTCCCTTCTTCGGACAAGAGACAAAACAAAAAATCAAGAATTGTGTAAGAAAGAGGACAACTTTAGTTGAATGCATGAAGAGTTTGTAAGAAAACCCATTTTTTTCTCTTTAATCACACTCACACACCTTTCAGCTTCTTCTTCTTCTTCCTTCCTCTCAAAACCATACAATTTCAGACACCATCTTTTCTTCTTGCTCCTAAGGCTACCCTTTGGTTGATCTTTTTCTTTTTTTCTCTATATTTTCTCTACTCCCCCCTCCTCTTCTCTCCTCTCCTCTCTTCTCTTTTACTTCTTTTGGCGTTTGTAGTACTTTGCCTTCCTTCTGTTTTCTGCTATGGATGCGTGAAACATAAAAAAGTGGTAAATCTCTCTCTCTCTCTCTCTCTCTCTCTCCCTCTGAGCTTTTTATCTATTTTTATTTTTATTATGGTTATTTTATTTTATTTTGTCTGTATACGTATTTTTATCTCCCACCTTGTGTTTCTTTTACCCGCCATTTTCCACGCACCAAAAAGGTTGCGCGTGGGAAATTTGTCGAAATATTTAAATTGTGATGCAATTTTAATCATATGATATATTTAATTAAGCCTCGAAATAATTCGTAAAGTTCCACATTTATGATTATAAGGTTCAAGGCTTAAGTCATTGAAATAACTTATTTGTAAAATTATAAAAGAAAAGTTGTGTATGTTATAACTCTCTCAAGATCGTAACAAAACGAGAAATCTTATATACTGAATACATTGACTTTTTTATTTTATTAAATTGAGCTACAATATAATTAATTTAAAAATATATAATAACAATTAGTTTGTTTAATATTTGTTAGGTAATTTGAGTAAAATTAATAAAAATAAACGTTTTGAAAAGTAACAATTTAAATAGTAATTACTGTTTTTAGATGAATATAATTATAAAAATGTGCATTTTGTACATACTTATATTAACGGAGAAGTTGAAGATTTTTTTCTTTTTGCTTAATTTTGCATCGATAAACTACGCGCTAAGGTAGCGCGTGACATTCACAGTTTTTTTGTCAATTATTTTCTTTTTACAAAGACCAACGAAACAGAGAAAAGGTAATCTCGGTCAGATTGTTTTTGTATTCTCGCGTGCGATTCCCATAATAGCCTCACTCGTCCATAGCTTGCTGCAGTTCACTTTGGCTTGTTCAGGACCGGTAAATCTTAGGGAGGTTTCGGTAATCTTCTATAAACGGGCGCTGGCACTGTTGGCCTGGATTTCGAAACTGAATCTGACGACATGAGATAATGAGAGATGGTTTTGAAAATATCGAGACAGTATCAACGGCTGAGATTCTTTTGCCCCAGTTTCGTATAAACGGCTGTGATTAATAAAAAATAAAAATAAAATTCAATTTATTGGTCCAAGTCGTCAGAAGATAGCCTTTATTGACTGTTCGGTGAAAGGAAAAATAGTAAATATTATATTTTGTTTGGGGTATAATATTCCAAATAAATAATTTAAGGAACCACTCAAAATTAAGTATGTTATTGGGATCTTTTATAAAATTAAAACCATTTTTTAATGCTTAAAAATGTTTAAAGAGCTTTTTTAAAAATTAAATTCAAGAGTAATTTGATATCTTTTATTTAAATTTTATAAAATTTACTTTTTTAATAATATTATGTAGTTATCCTATTAATCATAATAATTAAGTCATTTCATTATAAGATATTGATGTTTACACCCCATAGGATAATTGGGTTGGTTGAGTTGGAATTGTGGGTCAAAAAGTCTTATATTTGATTCTTTACTTACGCTATCTGAATCGAGTCTGTCGTATAGGGCTTGTCTAGTGCGGAGTATATGATTGACGTGATTTACAGATTATTACGTTAATCAAGAGATTTACTCAGTGCGTATCCAAAAGATAGCATCTACAGATTTCTATACTAAAAAAGTTGTCTATTTATACTTTTAAAATAATGTTATATCAAAAATTAAAATTTTTAATATTGATTATTTTGAGTAAAGAATGCATAAAAGCTGTGAGACATAGTAGATATTTATATAATTGCCAAAAATATTATAAAAGACACAAACTACACTTATAGTTGGAGAAATCTTTTTAAAAAATCCTTCTATTTTTTAATTTTACAGGAAAATTCCTTTTTTGGATTTCAGTTAAAAAATAATATTGAAATACATATAGTATAAACATCAAACGTTAACTGTATCAAATATTATTTACATGACAATTCAACTTATCTATTGAACTTGAACTGAATTAATTAGATTCAACTCAATTTTATAATTTATTATAGTTATCTTAAATTATTAATTTCAGTCAAATTAAATAGTTTCGGTCAATTTTAAGAACTGACTTATTGTTTTAGTAACATTTGATTAATTTATATTTAATATTATACGACGTGTATTTCATCGTTATAAATAAAAAAGGGATTTTTCTGAAAAATTGAAAACTAAAAATATTTTTTTGAAAATTCAAAAGATTAAAAAGTTTTTCTAAGATTTATTAAATTACAAGAGAAGTGTAAGTCTTTTATCATAAATTTTAAAATATAAGAATTTAAATAAATTTCAAATTCCAAGCAAAAGCATTATAAATGGTATCCAATAAATACGTATGGAAACCATATTAACTCCTTGATTAGTCTTAATCACATGTTTAATTGTTTCAAAGCGTGAACAAGCCCCTCACTTTTGAGTGCCTATCATTTAATAAGAACTCCAATCATTTAACAATGCACCTCGTTTATTAAAGAACTAGAGAACTAAAGGGAGAAGACAACAAAGAGAGGAGTACATTACATTGGCTTAAACAAACAACTCCATTTCAACCAGCACACCCAACTTGGTCTAATTATATTAAACCGGAAGAAGTTGAGCCTTCATCTTCTTTTCTTTTTAAAAGGACACTTTGATTGAGACATTGTAGTCAAGATATGGGGTTTGTTTAATCAACAAAGAGTATTACATAATTTAATATATGGAAAATAGTATATATATGAATTTATAAAATAACTATCAATCAAATCAAAATTTAATTATTATTTTACTAAATAGTTTATCTAGAATACATTGAATTTTATGAACTAATGAAAACATGCATCTAAAGAAAGGGAAGGAATGAGAAATAAGAGTGACCTAATTGGTTTCAACTTTTCACTTAAGGCTCTCGTTTGTAGGAAGTCTTGAGTTTGAGTTACCAAAAAAGAGGAGGGAGGGGGAATTTTTCCTATTAATAATCCTCTAGTCCCCTGTGCGTGCTTTTTGGTTGGATTAATTGCGGACGTCTCGCTTCCAGCGGCAATGTAAAAGTTGGAACTACTAAGAAACCTGAGGCTGATGGGAACCTGATGTTGAGCAGAGCCAATGATCAATCAACAGCTGACTAATTAGTATGTGACGACTCCTTATGCGCAGAAGTGTACAGGCTACGTAAGAACCTGAAGAATCTTGGAACTCCAGATTTACCTCCTCTAAGACTCTTGAGGTGAGGTCTTAAGAGCTTAGGATTAGTCCGATTAAATTGAGATACGTAATATTATATATATATATATATAAAAGGAAGGGATGAAATGCTTAAATCTAATTAGGCATGATAATTTGAGTATAATCCAATTCAATCAAATTTGAAATTAACAGATTAAATTAAAAATTGTCAGATTTTGAATCGAGTTTGAATTCGATGGATCAGTTGAAGATTCAATTTGAACAACCTAATTTCTTCCTCTAAAATAATATTATTTCGAGTAACACAATGTATCAAAATTTACCATAGATAAAAAAGAAAAAGTTATAAATACTGTACGAAAATTAAATATTGGATATCAAGTTTAGGTTCGAGCCACCTTATAAAAAAGTCGGATCAGTGACAAGCTCGACCTATTACGATGCCTAAGTCCAATGATTTAGGATCCTACTCGACCTATTACTATGCTCCCTATGTCCTATAGTTTAGGTAACATGTCAAAGAAAATGGCTTTAACTTATGCCTCCCATCCCACGTGAAACCTAACAATATCAAACTGATTCTTAAGTCCTCGTATGAAGTGTAAAGTGACTCCAACTCAAAAACTCACCTTTGCTTCAGTTTTTTATTCCAAAAGGTTAAACCTATTTCATGTTCTCTTACACTCTCCTTTTGTTTTTTATTTCTTTGCTTTGTTACCTTAAAAGGAATGGCCACGAGTTGTTCCTTTCTCTCTTCCCAGGATAACCGCATCACAAGTAACACAAACCCATAAAAGGTTTAATAACTTTAAGATATGTTTAATTGGATGTAAAATTTTAATAAAATAAAATAAAATAAATGATATATAATAAAATAGAATGTAAATAAATATAATATTAAAAATTATTATTTGGAAAGAATGGAATGGCTCATCATGTAATATAGTGAGTATTATTTAGAAAAAGAGTTTATAATATAATATACTAAAAAATTATTTATCATTTTACATTCTATTATAAACTTACAAAATTTAAGGTTTCTCATTTTTATTATTTAAGATAGAACGAGATGTAATATAAAATTTTCATCTTTTATTATATTTTATTATAAACCATCTTTTTAAATAATAAAATAATATTACATTCCGTTTCACATTATTAATAAATTCCGCGCTAAACATATAATTAAGCATTTGTAGCATTGGAAGGCCTTGCTTTTGCCATGACCATAATCCATTATACTTTAGACGATTTGATGAAATGTAAAGGAAAAAATGGAAAAGAAAAGGCTAATGGGCAGGTTTCTGACAATGCTGCCTGCAATTCTAGATCACATGACATAGTATACAGAAAAAGTACTGATGCAATGGCGCCAATTTTTGCCTGTAATTTTTGTTTTGTTTTGTCTCTATATATTAAAAACAGCAACTAAACATAACGTAAGAGATGCATACTCATACCTTTGCCCTCATTAAATTCTCTGGTCAATTTTTTTGTTCTAATTTTATTTTATTAAATTTTATCTATATATTTATATAAAGTCTACATAAATATGTGGATAAAATTTAATAAAATATAATAAAAACACTCTAACTAATACAGGAGATCTATTATTTGTATTTGCATTTCACGAAAACTTACATTGGCTCTTTAGTTTTGACTTTTTATTCCTGTCATGCATTGGTTTTTTTAGGTATTTGTTCTGGTTTCATTCTTCTTGACATTCCATGCTAGGCTTAAATAGAGATGGTATCTGAGTTCGGTTTGGTTTGAAATTTGTTTCAATTTTCAAATCGAGTTTTGTGTTGAAATTAAATCAATTTTGAAATATTTAATTCGGATTTAATCTAATTAGTTGTTAAATATTGATTAATTAAAATTTTAAACATATCAAATAAAACAAAAATATTTTATTAAGTTCAATTCAAACTAAATCAAATGTTAAAAAATTAATTAATTTAAATTTAATTCGCTAAATTTGAAATAAGTCAGAATTTAAATTATCAACCATAAATTTAAAAAAAATCTTAAATTTAAGTCATTCTTGTCAAGTAAAGTCCTATATTTTACTTTAAATAAAGGGCTAGAATTTTTTAATAAAAATAAGAAAATATTAGAGAATTACATGGGTCAAAATATGAGTTCTTAGATAATTTTATGCTCTAAATTATATATACAGGCTTAGTTGCAATTGGGCTACATTGTCTAGATATTGAGCCTGCTATGTTCAAATGGGCAGTCTTCTAGCAACTAGATCTACCTGTAAACTTGATGACAAATAGACTTCATACTTCGGCTCAGGCTAAATAATAAGGATGACAAGGGATAGATTTATAAGTTTAAATTCAAATATTTTTAATTGAGCTTATTTAGATTTATAAGTTTAAATTCAAATATTTTTAATTGAGCTTATTTAAGTTCAGATGCGCATATAAAAAGATATTATTTTATAATTTTAATTTTAAGAAAATTATTTTAAAAAAATTGACGGGTCGCCCATCTCTACTTAATATAACTGATTTTGATAATAATAAATAAAAATTGAAATAAATAAATTTCAAACTAAATATAGACTATGAAATTGTGAAGATTATAAAAGGGTAAAATAGTAAAAGAAAAGTTATTAGTTGAGAGCAACTTAATGACACAACATCAAATATAACTTTTAATAAGTAGTTCAAGTTTACAATTACGTCATTTTAATTTTATCTCTTGCAATAATGTTATTTTGATATTAAATTTGTTAAATTTATATATTAAAATAATATTTTTAAATTAAATTAAATTAAATTAATATTATTTTAAAAAGAGAATTCATTTAAATCGATTTTTTAACTTAAAATTTAATTAAACCTAAATTTTATTCGTATCATATGGGCGTATCTAAATTGTTTAAGGCATTGTTTGGTTAAGGGGTTAGTAATGAAATGAGATAGAACGTAACACACTTCCATCGTTTGGTTTAGTGTTTTATAATGGAACGGAACGAAATGGGATGAAAGCAGAGTGTTTCATGTTACGTTCCATTTTATCATAAACAATAAAAATAAGAAGCCTCTAATTTGGAGGATTTATAATGGACCGTAAACTAATAAATACATACTACCTAACATACTTTCAATAAATTTTCTTAATACCAATTATTTCTTCTAGCCATAACCCTTTTTTTCTCAAACTCATTTATTATGGTCCACAAGCTTATCACCCTCCATAATATTTTTATGTTATTAATAAAAAATGTATAATTAATAAAATTTTTATTAATGAAAAATAGAAAATATATAATTTTTTAATTTTTGTAT
>JAOQML010000004.1:1270618-1282018 GCA_027568935.1 Erythroxylum urbanii
AGATTAAATTACATTTTATTTTTGTCATATTAATAATATTTAATAATAAGTTCATATTAATAAATTTAATATTTCTTCATTATTCTTAATAAAAAATTTGTAAAAAATGAGAATAAAAATTAGTTAAATTAAAAAATATTATCTTATCAAACAAAAAAATTAAAAAGAAAAGCCAAGTACTAAGTGCAAGGAAAGCAAACCCACTTCTCTACACAATACCTTCCTTCAAAGACATCCAAATAAGAGCAAAGAAAAGCACTTCTCACTGAGTATTGTAGGGCAGAAGACACCTTAAGAACTCCATCTCTTTGGATTTTTCACTTTCTTCTTTGCTTCAATCGATCCAGGGTAGAAGTTTCAGCTCGATTCTGTTCTCTGGAAACCCCAAAACTCAAGACAGGAACAATTGTTTTTTTCTTCTTCTTTTTTATGACTGAAAATGGTAGAGAACAACAACGGGAAGACATCATTGTCACAAAAACAACCTCAAATCTCCGATATGTTCCAGAAATTTGCACTTGCTTTCAGGACCAAGACTTTCGAGTTCTTCGCTGAGGAGACAACCGCCGACGACGACGGCTTCTCTCTCCTCGACTCCGCTGAGGATTTCATTCCCGACCAGAAAGTTATTATACTCAAACCAGACCGACCCACGAACCAAACCTTAATCGACTCATCTTCAAACGTTGTTCAGCAGTCGTCCCAGCAGACACCGGACGAGAAGTATAAAGAAGAAACCCAATTCAGGCCTGTAAATGCCCAGTTGTCCCACACCTTGATTTCTTCGATTTTCGCTACGGTTTCTTCTTTTGAAGCTGCGTACTTGCAGCTGCAAACCGCTCACGTTCCTTTCAACGAGGAAGGAATAAAGTCTGCGGACGAGGCTTTGGTTTCACACCTTCAGAAATTGTCGGATTTCAAGGGGTTTTACAAAGATTTGCGTCGGAGTTCTGATTTTTCTGAGGATTTGCCTATTGGGTCTTGCTTGGAAGCTCGGGTGCAAGAGAATCAAAGCAAGTTGAGAGTTTTGGGGACTGTTTCGGACCGATTGCAAGCAGAGATAGATCAAAAGGATAACGAAGTTTTGAATTTGAGGAAAAAATTAGGTGATTTGCAGAAGTTCAATTCGAAGCTTTCGAGAAGGTTATCTCGTAATCTGAAGCTCAACTCGCGTTCAGAGGTTTCGTTTTCTGTCAAAGTTTTTGAGTCTATATTGAATGATGCTTGTAGAACAACGCATAAATTCACTAAGGTTTTGATTCATTTGATGAGAAAAGTTGGGTGGGATTTGGATTTGGCGGCCAATTCAGTTCATTCTAACATTGAATATGCCAATAAAGGGCATAATCAGTACGCGTTTTTGTCTTATGTTTGTTTGGTCATATTCAGAGGTTTTGATTTGAAAGGTTTTGGGTTGGATGAGAACGAGACTGCAACTCAATGTAATGGGCACTTGGATAATTCAGTGAAGATCAATGACTTTATGAAGCAACTGCTTGAGCATGTTTCCAGCACCCCTCTCGAGTTACTAAGTAGAAACCCTGGATGTGAATTTTCAAGATTCTGTGAACAGAAGTGTCAAGAGCTTGTACATCCATCAATGGAGTCCTCGATTTTCTGCAATCTGGACACGAATGAAGTTGTGTTGAGTTCCTGGAGGTCACTAAGCGTCTTCTACGAGTCATTTGTTAACATGGCTAGTTCTGTATGGACCCTTCACAAGCTGGCTTTTTCCTTTGATCCTGTTGTTGAGATTTTTCAAGTAGAAAGAGGGGTTGATTTCTCCATGGTTTATATGCAAGACGTTACGAGAAAATGCACCTCGTCAGTTAAAACAAAGTTAAAGGTAGGCTTCACAGTAACTCCTGGGTTCAAAATCGGGAGAACGGTGATTCAATCTCAGGTTTACTTGAGTGGCTTCAAATGTAGAGAGTAAGAGAAAACATCATGACTTATGGCTTTAGTTGGAGCTGCAGCGTTCATTAAGTTTTGAAGTATTTAGATTAGGTTACTTATTGACATATAAGTTACCTATGTTCTTGAGCTGTTTCGAGATTTAAGGTTGCTGATAAGCTTGCAGTATCTGCTATTGCACAGGAGAGTGGGAGTGACCCTCATATTAATCTACTGGTAATCTTTTTAAGTTTGTTCATAGAAATACTCTCTTCTGAGTTGTGACTTTACACCTACTCTTTTCTTTTCAACTTCCCTCTTAAGCCAAGTTTTGTTAAAAGTTTGCCTTTTCCTTTATTCTTTGATCACCTGACTTGTGTATCAACTGTAACAATTATGAGTTGAACGGATACTTTCACTATAATCGTTCAGTTTATCTGAATTTGCGGTAAAGTTATTGGCTAGCAATTTTGTTTCAGTGAGTTGCAGCACTGCAATGATAGGCAGGGTCATAACAATTCTAGGAATCCTTCTATCTAAACGAACCGTTTGTAGTAGCGGTAGTTGATGGTGGGGTTTGTTGCATTTTAGATTTCAGGAATCCTCAATGTGTCCAGTTCTGTGGTTGAGAACCACATTTACAACACTTATGCCCTTCCAAGTATGTTCGAAGGATGTCCCGAAATGTTCTGCAACAACCCAAAAATGCACTCGGAGAACTATACATCGAGCTACCGTGATAATGTCATGAACAAACCAGAGGGACAGCTCGTCGCACCTTGCAGAAGAACATTAACCTGGGGAGGATTGTAAAAGGATCTTTCCTCAAAGCTATACTACAAACTGAGTAGCTGTCTATAATAATTGTTAACAACTAGTAAGAACACAAACAGAGACACCAAACTGTGTTTTTCTCTGTTAATGGAGGGTAGAAATCCACTAAAGCTGGTATTTATAGCTCTGTGGCTTCTTTTGGCACCAGAAGATCTGATAGGTAGTGATATTGTACAATTTCACTAAATCACTGAAGGAAGTAATTTTCTAGGGTTATGGCACTAAACCTCTGCTTGTGCGTATATGCCTACCTTTGACTTTGAGACATACCGTATGACATATGAAAGCAAGTCCTTTTTCTTGTTTGTTTTTGTGTTGAACTAATCACTCTTGCAGATTCCCCAATAAAAGGACTTTCAGGTCTCTCTTTGTTTTTCTATCCTTAACCTTAAATCCTAAACCCGATGTCAGTTTATGTTCGTTTTTCTCTTTTCCTCTTTGCTTGGAACAGGTTACCAAGCTTCTGCAAAATCTTCATCGTAATTAACAATCCAGGCTCCATAATTATTGACCTTGTGTTTGAGAAGAAACAGCCTTAAAGAAGAAGCATAACTCAGCATAAACCTAGGCACTCAAACTGGGGCAAAAGCTACTACCATTGATGTATTGATACCTAACAAGGCATTACAATTCTGAGTTACAGGTTCGAGAAAATGACAAGATATACGAACTTCTTTTTTCGAAGACCGTATTTAGGTGATAAGAAACTCGCAACTTAGGAAAGTATTCCACATAGCAAGCCAATAGAAAACAAAGTGAAGTATCTTTTGCTTAATTGCAGCAAGCTCCGGTAAATAAAACCCAACCTAACAAAGTACAAAATTACTTTTGAAAAGAGCTAGCATATATTTCAGTGACAGTATTAACATGTCATTTGGAGAGCCAATAGATAATAAGGAACAACGTACAAGCTGCAATAACAGCAGACAGTATAAGGGTGTCTCTTGATTTGCGTCTCCTTATAGAACCTTAAAATGTGGGAAAAAAAAGAGCACAAAATTAGTTGAGTAATGGGTATAGCAAGGAAGTGAAGCTAAAAATGCAAAATGCTTCATGAAGTACTACCAAGTAGGCCTCGTACAATTGGAAATTTGTCACTTAGAACTTTCACTTTCCCTTGAACATCTCCAAACAGAGTCCTTTGTGAACCTAATACGGCCCTTGCGGTTTGAGCTTGATTGATAACATCATCAATCTGCAGAAAGTTGAATGAATTTTACTCTAATACGGGTAGCAATATGAAAAATTTATGCAACAAACATTAACAAAAATGCAATTAGTATATTGATCGAAAAGCTCTCTAATCAATCAAACATAAATAATCATTCAAAAACAAAAAGGATGTGTAAAGGGAGTAATTATAGGCCTGAAAATATCTTAGTGCTTCCTCTTCTTCTCACAGAACCATAAACACCATCAACTTGTACATTTATAAACATATCCATTTCAAGAACTTTGAAAGGATGAGAACCAACTATGTAGCATCTACATCGAGAATTTAAGTATTGTATACATCATTAGCCCAATCTTTTGTCAGAGCTATCCATAACAGCAGACTTTCAGAATGTTCCTATCCATTGATAGACATACACATAAGTATCTACATGGAATAAATCAGTAGATCTTACATGAGAAATGCTTCCATGGATGGCAGCTCTTTCCCGCAGTATCTGCATTCTTGGAGACATACTGCCAGATGCCTGCATGAAGGCACATATTGAAACTCAACCTCAAAAAAAATGAAAAAGTGGAATACCTGTTAAAGGTTTGAAGATTGCACACAACACTCACCTTGTACTCGGTTATATCATCTCTAACAGAACTTAGCAGCTCGGCGTGCTCTCTCATTGAGTTTATATTTCCCTTGATTCGTCTAAATTCCTAAAGCAACAAATTCTAATTGTTCAATAAAGATGAATGCCGCAAAACTTCTTAATGAAACAATTCAATTTCATAACTACAGAACTTCAAGTCACCTTACATACAGCTTAGATTCCTGCAAGTATTAGCATATATGTATCACCTCAATCATTAAGAGAAATGTAATATTGCCAAAAATTGGGATAATAATTAGAGTTTGCTAATTAGCAATTGCAAGTACATCAGTATGCAGATGTCTCAACATGAATCTCTAGAGTATGCACTTACTGGCACTTGCAAGGCAGCAACACAACATATTTCTGCTGAGATGAAGGGAACTAGGAGCAGAACAAGGATGAAACAAAAGCAGGAAAGAACATACTAAACCTGAGTAAACTCGTGAAATATGTCTCTGTGCCTTGCCAGCTTTTGAGTAACTGAAGTAGTTGGAGCTGCAGACGCAGCACATCTACTCATTGAATCATTTATGTCTAGTAGCTTCTCGAGCAACGATTGAATTTCCATTTCCATGGACTTCCATGACCTGCTGGATCCAAGAGTTGGTGAACCAGATTCCACATAACCTGAACCCAGGGCATGTTTTATCACAGAGGACGACAGTTTCATACAACTATGGAAATTCTGACGGATCAAAGCTTCAGACAAGATGGTACATTTCAGAATAACACATCAAAGACAACATAAGTTGCTAATGTTGTTAGTTCTTAGGACAACTAAAAGTTGCAAACTACAGATTCAAGTAGAATCTCTGAATTGTGATATCCCTATCAAAACAATCTAAAACTAACAAATCTCGGGCAGAGAGGAGTTTATCCTTTTCTTTATAAATTCTGGTTACTTGTACACAAGAAAACATACACTGAAAAGAAAATCTCCCTTCTTAATTTTCTGCAAAAATGCTTGCGATCAGTCACTTGTCAATCTGGAACTAAAAAGCTATTCTCAAGATGGGAAATTCAAACTGTTAAAAACAATTCATAATAACCCCAAAAAATCAACAGTTCTCGATACCAAATCAAACACCTAAATGAAAAGGCCAAATAATTGGGGTAAGGAAAAGCAAAGAAAAATTTTACCTCCTTGACTGAAGCGAGCACCAAGCTTAGCGTAAGAAGAGAGCTTGACGTCGAGATCTCCCTCAATCTTCCGAGCCTCTTTCCTCAATTCCTCCCAACCCGATTCCTGCAACTCTAGATTCGGATCCGCCATTTCGGATCTTCCACGAATCCTCCACTACACACTTCTCTCTGTGTAATTTGGTGGTCGTTTCCCTGCTTGTGCGCCAGTACATAGATTGATCGGAGAAGATACGGAGTCAATGGGCCGAATCGAACGGCCCAGTTATCATTAAATTGGTCAAATCAATATGATATTAAGACATTAAAAATGTCGTTGTGAAAATTTTATTTTATAAGAATAAAATAGTTTTTATATTGTATAAAAAATATTTAGATGTGAAATTTAAGTATATCAATTTCGAATCCCTTTAATTTATATTTTTAATCAATCACTTGAGTGGGATATGTTTGTTATTTTAAATTACTAATAATTTATTCAAAATATATAATTTACAAATTATAAAAAATTTAGGTAACTCGAGGATGAAATTGATCCATACCTCAAGGCTCAAGCTCAAACACTTAATTTTGCTCGTGATATTATTTCAATATATTAATTAAAATAATATAATTTTATAAAAAATATTAAATCTATATTAAATATAATCCTTTACTTTCAAATTGGATTAGGTCAAATCACAATTGTCATTCCAACTCGACACCAACAATAAATTTCTACTTATTTACTACTTTTGTTTTTTACCAAACCCTAGTGAGGTTTATTCAAGAATTTATCTATCGCCTTTTTTAAGTACCAATTCAATTCTAAGTACCAATTCTATTAAGCACGAAGCTTAAAGGTAAATGTTAATTAGTGGAATTGGCAGGTTGATCTTCTCGATTGCTGGTAGGAGCATTGTTTAAGTAGCATGAGCTCCAAGTGAGGCGTACAAATCATTTGTATCTGCTCTTATTATTCTATTCCTATCTTATTTTATGAGCATCCGTCCATTCAATAAATAGAACTTACAAAAAATAGATGTATGCATAGTCATAAAACAGAATAGGAACAAAATAATAAAATCTGAATCCCCAAAGTGAGAGGTTTATAAGAATGTGATGAGTCCAGCCTTCAAAAAGCCATTAGGCCTATCTAGTGATTGGGATTTCAATTTCAGATAATAAGCCTCCCAAGTCCCACCTTCAATTCTACCTTTCAACTTTTTTAATTTATAATTGTGATCCATGAATTTTCTAGTATTTCGACTTCCATAGTTCTGACCAGATATTTTATAATTTAACCCTTCAACTTTTCTAATTTATAAGGCATGAAACTCCGAAAAGATGCAAAATTTTCTGTTATATTGATCCAAATCAACCTACATTCTTTTATCCCACAACAAAAAAATTGCTCATGAGCCACTTTACGTATGTCAAGAAAAGAAGTACTACATCAGAAAGCAAATTAGCTGAAGTCTCTACAAGGAAGAGCCATACAAAACGGAAAGAACCAACCAGGAAAAGACTTGCTCTTTTGCTGCTGCTTGAGTAATCAAATTACAACTCAACTTTGGTAGATTGCGTGTCACCGGTACTGACTGGAAAAAGCCAACGGAAGGGCAGTAATAACTTACTGGTTATAGATTTCTTTTCTATTCGCTCCAGGTTCATGGTGCACACTGCATTGTAGCTGTGCTTTAGGTGAGGAGCAACAATTCCTTCCTAAGCAAAGGAAAATAGTGCACAATGAGGAGGACAGGTAATTATCTAAATAAACACCAAAAATGAACATC
The DNA here is from genome assembly GCA_027568935.1 of Erythroxylum urbanii. NCBI lineage: Eukaryota > Viridiplantae > Streptophyta > Magnoliopsida > Malpighiales > Erythroxylaceae > Erythroxylum > Erythroxylum urbanii. The sequence goes on from JAOQML010000004.1 coordinate 1,278,078, forward strand.
ACAAAAGTTATTGCAAAGTACCTTAAACACTTCAAATGGACATAAGTCAGAATAATTACATCCCTGTACATAGAAACACGAAAGCAAATTCAGAATCCAAGATCCTGAAGATAAGAAAGGAGAAAAAATCGTGTCTATATATAAGTATATATATACCGGCACAGGAATGGGTTTCTCATTGTGAAGCACTTGCACTAAGTACTTGTTTGAAGTAGAAGAGCTTGCTGGACAACTATACAGGACAAGTAAGTTGTTCCCAGCAAAAGGTGCGACGAAACTACCCCACCAATTTCTACTCCGTGGAGGTTTTGGAGGAATTTCCAAGGGTTGTTCTCTTAGTATTTTCTTGAATTCTTGAAGATTTCAAACATTTTATGGGATCAGAATATGGCAAAAACAATGAAACAATAAAAAATCATACTTGTTCCAGATGTTGCTTATAAATGAAGATTAAGTCAACATTAGAGAGTGGAAAGAATAACTAACCAGATTCTTCAAGGAAAAGCCCCAGTAGACATGAAAATGGAACCACAGTTTCTGCATGTGCAAATCGCAATCTGGCCTTTTCGTAACTTCCAGGAGGATGCTTCTCTACAAAAGCAAAAGGTATTAAGCTCAAGATATTCACAACTATGGCAAAATTTTCTTTGAAAGACAAACCAACCAGGAAGGAAGAAATAGTGATAATCACTCTGGTTAAAGGAAAAACACAAAAGGGAAAAAGAATTCATTCCAGGAGGTTCCTTGTTTACTAGAGTATTACAAGTATTGTCCCACATGAAAGTTTGAAGAAAGATCAGCAAAAACAACCAAACTTAAAGAGAATAACTGGCATGGAATATGGAAAAAAACTTAAATTGAAGCATTTGAATGCATTGACCTTCTTGAGCCTTGATTGCTTGTTCCATTGATTGAAGAACATCTTCAAGCAATGGAACTCCCATGCGATAGTTTAAGGATTGGCCATAACCTTTCAATATAAACACCTCCAAATCATCTGTCCATTCCAACAAAGCAACCTATGTCCAATTTTAAAATTTCAATATGATGAAGCAAAAACAGAAAATTTACTAAGCTCTACTTCTGAAACAGAATGGAACATTCCATCTACCTCAGACGGAGTGAAAAGACCACAAGCCTGATCAGCTATATCCAACAAGGATGCTTCCTGCCAAACCAAATAGAGACAATTGGACAATGCCACAGAATTAAAATTAGCTAAATAGGGGATCATTTATTACAATACGGAATGATCTAAGACTTCACAAGCCACAGAGATTTGACCATCACAAAGATGTGCAAGTCAGATAAAGTGAAATACCTGTTTACAAAGAAACCATAGGGAAGCAGTATCCTGTCTTGTGAAGTTTAACCCATATCGGTGAATTAATGCAGAGCTAATTTCATCCAATACAGGTTCCTTAAGTTTATTCACAGCAGGCTTTTCTTTTTCCCTATAAACCTGCCAGCAGGCACCAAAGCTTTAGATGGATGATTAACATCATTCAAATGGGACATGCAACTTATGGAAACAGAATGAAGTACCTTTTGCTGACTTCAAGCACAGTCAACAAGAAAATCAACCAAAAAAGGCAAACATGCAAAAATACCTTGTAGCTTTCACAAGTATCATGAAATCTAAGCAATATGTCGCTTGCACGACTTTCACTGGTGACAGCAAAAGCTCGATGACGTCCGTGTCCAAGAGTTCCCTTCCCACTTAGCAGCCCCATGCCAAATGCCACGGCACTAGCTGATGCCCGATGAACCTGTGACAGTAAGAACATGAGACATTAATTGATCCTAGAAAAGGAAACGAGGAGAATAAGAAATGCCTCGAAGTTACAAGAATGGAAATAAAGCATCAAATTGACAATTTTGATTATAGAAATTTTACTCATCTAGAACAAGACACAAATCTCACCTGTGTGGCCTTGATTGTGTGCACATCTGGGTGATAATCCCCCTCAAACAAGGCAGGAAACATTTCCTTAATCCGAATTCCAAGATGATACAGTTCACCTTCTCCCTTTTCAATCAATTCTCCACCCTTTGACTTCCCTCTCCAAGGAGATTTCCAGCCCCGCATCCAAGCAGGAACATTATGCAAAGTCGCGTGTCTCATAAGTTCCTCCAAATGAGAAGCCAGTTTTTCCAACTCTTTCATACGCTTTTTGGTGGGAGAACGAGTCCCATGTCTAGCCTAAAAATCTAACCTCACATCAATTCATTTCCAATTTAAACTTTCAATCCATAACATTTAACACCTATATCACACCAACTTAAGCCTTGAGAAATCCAAAAGCGAAACCATACCAGACAAGCAAAGCATATACTTGAACGATGAAACTCCAAAAGACTAACAAATCCAACTGAATTTTGAAAGAGGGAATTTACCACGAGGTTTAAGTGGATAGGAGTGCAACCATCTGGAATATGGGAAGGAACAAAAGAGGTATTGATTACATCTTTAACAACACCGTATCTGCGAAAATTCAAAACAGCAAACAGTTAGCAAAAATCATTGAAAAGAGATAAGGGGAACGAGATTATAGAGAGAACGAGACCCTGTGACCGTAGACAGGTGTTGTCGGACATCGAATTCTTGATTGGAATTGGAATGCTTTACTATTGTCCAAAAGAGAAGAAACGATAAGGCAATGGCCATCTTCCTCATGATTTCTTTCTTTTCTATTTATGCTTCTTAACTTGTTAAAAGATGTAAACCCAAACAACTCAGAACTTCAAAACCAAATTTACTCATGCCCGTCGTCCCAATGCTCTCCTGAAAACAAACTGAAACTTGAGGTAAAGGAAAATGGAACTATGAATCAACCCAGGCAAAACATGAGGGATTATCTATTAAGGTTCAAAACCAAAAAAATAATGTCAAAATCTGAACAAGAACAAACGCAAGACCCTGAAAGAGAAATGCCAGAAAGCAAGATGTTCTCTTAGATATTCAAATCTTGTTTTTAGATTAACAGTTTCATCATCAAGCAACACAAGCATCAAACACACGTAAGGGCCGCAACAACTAAGATGCCGAGACATATAATACAGGAATGTCCAAAGTCACAAACCTAATTAACACAGAAAAAAATGATACCCTAACATCCATAGACCATAAAATCAAATTCAACAATCAACATACGTAATGTATATGAAGAAAACTTGCGGAATGAAACCATAAAAGAGTAAAAATAACAAGAAGTTACATGGAAAGAAACGCAGAACAAAAGCACGAAACACGGCTGGGTATGAAGATGAGCCAAACAAACCAACTTCGATTTGACGCAGCCAAGGCAAAAAGAATAAAGAAATGAATAAAGGGTAAGAAATCAATTCGAGTTTTACCCTTTGACAAAGAGTGTGCGTGTAAGATACTAATACCGTGACAAGTCCTGTGTATTCCCACTGTTTCTTTTGGAGATGAGAGTGTGTATATAAATCTGCTGATTGTGCGTACCCAGAAGGGAAACGAATGGGAAACAAACGAGAGATGGCAATGGGAATCCGAATTCACTTCAAATTATGTACTCATTTATGCATGAAACGAGAATTTAGATTGTTTCGATTCATTATGAAGTTAATCGCAACAGTATTTCTTATTCAATTTGTTCAAATTTGAAGCCTAAAGTATCCGATTGAACTTGGAGTATTCGTTATAGGACTTGGACCATATGCCTCTGGGTCGACCCAAAGCTTTACCAAACCTATTCACTGTTGACTAATTGCTTTAGTTATAAGTTATAACATGTGGTTTCTTGTCATAAGGTATAGACATAATAATTGCGACGTTAGCATGAAATCACCATAATCATACGCACCGTTTCGCTTATGTGATCGATTGAAAAACTCTTGAACACGTTACACGTAAACGTGCCCTATATCTAGAAGGGGAATGACTTTTTTCCGCACTTCTCTCATTTTGACCCACT
>JAOQML010000004.1:1283097-1303127 GCA_027568935.1 Erythroxylum urbanii
TAATCAAGTTGGTCACTTGATTATGGTTTAGACTGCAGTGTTGTGATTTATCTCCGTGTAAGTAAGAGAGTTTACTTCAAGGGAATGATGAGTTTCATTTCATGATGGTAGTTGACTATCGATAATGGCACTATTAAATGAATCTAGAATCAAGTATGCTTTAAAGAATAAAGTGGGCCGTTACTTTAATCTTAAAACATACACCTTAGCATTCTGTTATTACAAACCACAATCTTGATGAGTGGTGAACTCATATGTGTTTCGTTATAATTTTTGATATGATCGTAATGGATTTGTACAGAATATCAATCCAATGCCTAAATGTTGGAATTATTAATTGAAACATGTATCAGGAAACATTCACTCAAATAAAGAATTTATAATGATATCATCACTTTTAGATGTTTTTACGGAGTTTAGTGATTAAACTGGCACCAGTAGTTTGATGGACTAGCTACCTGTCAAGTCTTAACACCAAGATGAGATCTTTTGTGTTAATCACCATATAAAGTAAAATGGGAGATCTAGAATGAAAAACCAACATAAGGGTAAAATGGAAATTTTACCCTTTATAGAGTGGATGGCTATAATATGGTTCATAATAATGTTTGCTATTTGAAACATATATTCTCATAATATTTAGTAATTCAAGAGTTCACCCAATTGTCTTTAGTGGAATGACATTTAGTTAATAAGCTGGAACTAATTCTAACGAGATTAAATTAATTCTGGGCTTATTGGAGCTTGAATTAATAAGTCTAATTAGATTCCCCATTTGACTTGTAGGAAGGTTATCAAGCAAAGTAAGAAATATTAATAGAGGTTTTAAAGCCCATGATTGAATATCGGACTTACTTTAATTAGAAGCCTACTTTAATTAGAAGCCCAAATGAACATTTAATATTGGGCTTGACTTTGGTTTGATTTGGTTAACTAGATTAATTAAATTAAAACAAAGTTATTAAAGAAAGAAGGAGGCCATATTTTTGTTTTTATACCTAAACGTGCAGCTGCACATTTAGCATTGAATTTCCTAAATTAAAGATGGTTTTTATCATGCTTTATCATCATTAAATGGATTAATGATCTTATCATTAAATGGTTTAATGGTTGTCTTTAGTGATGGCATGTAATGTAACCTTCTAGCATTCATTTCATTAAAGAAAGGAAAAGGTACATTCGATGTATTCTCGCTTCCTTCTTTCATCCATAACCGAAAATGAGAAGGTCTCATTTAGGTTATTGGTCTTTTCATATAGTCATCTTAAACAATCGAGAAGAGTCTCATTTATTGGCTTCTTAATAATTGATTAAAGAATGAAGTTATTCATTGGATGCACATCACATCTTTCTTTTATGATAACCGAAATTGACAAGGAGAGGAAGAAGTTTTCTTGCGTTTTTTTTACTCACTCTTTCCTCTCATGTTTGCATTGCCGAAACTTGAATGAGAAGAGTCTCATTTTCAGCTTCTTTCTTCTAAGAAAAATCTCCTCAAAATACATCTTCTCCTTTCCCACCAAAGGATCTTGTTAACCAAGTTGTCCAAGAAGAACAAGTGGTAGATCAGATTGGTCGGGGATACAGCAACAAGGAGAAGATACATTGACAAAGAAAAGGATACAAATGAGTCAAAGCTATAGCAAGGATTTGGAGAGGATACAAAAGCATGGTGTCAAAACTGTCGCAAAGAGTCGGTATATTTCTACCACTTTGTTCTTATGTAAATTATTTTCCTTATTCCTTATCATGTATAGCTGAAACATGATGATTTGGTTATGTTATTTCCGCTGCATTTTGATTTTGAAAAAGTTTTGAAATCTACCATTTAACCAAATCTTGCATGCTTTTGTTTTCAATCTAACACTAGCTTCCTGACGCTAGTTCAACGGGAATATTGACGCCAACTCATGGTTAATTAATTTTTATCACTTTAAGGTTGTAATTTCCTTTCAGATTATTGCGTTGTTGGTGTTGATTTGATTAGGTTTTGGGATGAATGATCTTAACACGTTGTTTTGATTGTTTCATTTCGAACTTATTGCTACTTTTGATGTTTGTGAGTAGCATTTAATGATCGTTAATCATTAGGAACAACATAACTTAGGTTATATAACCTTAACGTGTGAGGTTACTGCCTATATTGATCATTTTCCAATTCGTAATGCGACTGCCAAATTGAATCTAGAGATCGTATCCTAGGTTATTTAGTAGTTTGGTTTAATTAACGATCGTAACTTAATTAAACATAACCTAAGGGAAAACTGAGATTAGCAGAGCATTCTATTAGTCTCAAATCAATAGGTCGAAGAGAGTTGCAAAGACATTAGGATGATGGAATATGCTTGATTGTATTTAGGCTGAGATTGACCCTAAAACTGGACCTTACTTATATTCAACAGTTTTCTCATTTTTTGTTGTTTGTTTTAATTTGTTTTGATAGTTTACTTTTACTTTAATTTCTAAATTGCTTAAAAATTGAAAAATGCCCCCTTATATTTTCCTTGCATCAATTAATTTCGTTACGAAGATTATCCAAACATTCCTCATAGATTCAATCCCGGCTCACCATAACTACAAATTTTAGTATAAAGAGTCAGGTAAATTTTGCAGTGCACTCGACACGCACTGTCAAGAATGTTGTGAAGATTTTGTAGTGGTGATGAACGAAATAAAAGAAAATTTTCAAAGCCATGGGAGGGTGGATAATTTCGCTGTGAAAGGGAAGAGAGGAGAAAAATGAACACAGCAGAACAACTTTGCATTACACTTAAGTCATAGGTGCTAGATGTAACCATTTCATAATGACATTTGTCCCAATGCATGCATTCCATTTATCCTCTCCATAAGCTGCCAAATGTCACAATTATGCTAGGCCATTTGTCACTCAATCTCTAAGCCATTTGTCAATCAATTATTTATACCAAATGTCACTGAATTCTACTACCATGTGTTACTTATTTCATAGGCTTAGTCATCCTAAATTTTCATGTGTCAATTTGTCATTTTTCCTAAACTAAGTGCAAATTTTAATTCATCAATTTTCCAATTGTAACAATTAATTCCAAATTTTCTAATTATAATCCACCAAACCAAAATTCAAGACATAAGCAATAAACAATTCAAATTATGATTGTTTTAGACCTTTCATACCCCGGAATATGTCAATTGAGTGCATATACAATCTTTGTAATGTTTTCTAAATCATGATTCATGTGTGTATGCGAATATCATACATAAGAATGAAATGCACTTCGTAATTCTCAAATGATATGACTCAATAGTCTAAAATTCTAACCCTCAATAATTTTTGGATCCCGGGTTATTACAATTCTCCCCCTTAAGAAATTTCATCCTTGAAATTCTTACCTGATTGCTCAAATAGATGGCGATACTATTTGCTTATGTTTTCCTCAGTCACCCATATGACTTGTTCTCTCGAATGATTCCTCCAGAGGACTTTAATCAATAGGATTACTCGATTTCTCAATTGCTTAGTCTAATAACCTACTATTTTGACAAGTTCCTCTACTTAACTCAAATTAGTTACAATTTCAACTTCCTGTGTTGGTAATATATATGTTGGATCTGACCCATATCTCCTGAGCATACTAACATGAAACATATTGTGAATCTAAAACATTTCTGATGATAGTGCTAATTTATAAGCCAATGGTCCTATATTTTCAGTAATCTCATAAGGACCAATGTATCTAGGGCTTAACTTTCCCTTTTTATCGAACCTCAGCACACCTCACCAAGGTGACACTCTCAAGAACACCTTATCTCCCACTTGATACTCTATTTCCCTCTGGTGCTGGTCCACATAACTCTTCTGCCTGTCTTGAGCTACCTTGATCCTATTACAGAATAATTTTACCTTATCAATGGCATCTTGAATCATCTCTAGGCCTTCAACCAACGTTACGCCCTCTTCATTCCAATATAAAGGTGATCTAAACTTTATATGGAGCCATACCAATACTACTGTGATAATGATTATTATTTGCAAATTCAATGAGAGCTACATATTGATTATATGCTCCTTGAAACTCCAAAACAAAAGCTCTTAGCATATCCTCATCAGTCTTAATTGTCCTCTCACTCTGTCCGTCTGTCTAAGGATAAAAAGTTGTATTAAAATTTAACTTTTTACCCAATGCTATTTGTAAATTGCCCCAAAATCTAGAAGTAAATATGGGATCCCACTCTGATGTAGTTGATGTTGGAACTCCATGTAATCTCACTATCTTATTAACGTACCTTCGACCTAACTGATCCAGTTTGCTATTGCCTCACACAGGTAAGAAATGTGCTGATTTCGTCAATCTGTGAACAATGAACCATATAGCATCATGTTGTCTCTAAGTCCTCGGCAAACCCATAATGAAATCCATTGTGATCCTCTCCTATTTCCACTCCGAAATAGGTAATGACTGTAACTTCCCAACTTGAGCCTGATGCTCTGCCTTAACTTGTTGGCATGTCAACTATTTAGCAACATACTTAGTCACTTAATTCTTCATCCCTGGCCACAAAAATGCTATTTCAGAGTACTGTACATCTTGGTAGTGCTACGATGCATAGCATAAGCTGCCATTTGAGCTTCCTCTAAAATTTCCTTTGTCAAATCATCAACAACAAGTACACACAATCTCTGCTTCAACCATAACACACTATCTCTCATCTCAAACTCAGAATTCAAACTCTGTTTCAACTTATCAAATAACTTCACTAATTCTAAATCCTTACTTTGAGCTTTTCAGATCCTTTCATGCAATACCGATTTAAGCTTCAATATAGCTAACAATGCTTCATTCTACCCCAAACTTAGCTTAACATTCACTACTCTCAGTTAAACTAGCTTTGGTAACCTCTATGTTTGAATTAATGCTACACTGCTATTAAGTTTCCTACTTAATATATCAGCCACAACATTATCTTTACCTAGATGGTATTTAATTATGCAATCATAATCCTAAAGTAGTTCAATCCATCGCCATTGTCTCATATTCAGCTCCTTCTGACTTAATAAATATTTCAAAGTTCTATTATCTGTAAATAGATTAAATGTTTTACTATATAAATAATGTCTCCAAATCTTCAAAGCAAACACCACTGTAGCAAGCTCTAAATCATAAACCATACAGTTGAACTCATAAGACCTTAACTGTTTTGATGCATATGCAATCACTTTACCATACTACATCAGAACTCATCCTAATCCCTGGTGTGAAGCATCATTATACATAACATATCCTCCAAATCCAGATGGGATAGCCAATACTAGTGTTGTAGTCAATCGGTGTTTTAATTCCTCAAAACTCATTTGGCATTCATTAGTCCATTGGAAAGGTACATTCTTCTTCAGAAGCTTTATTAAAGGGACTGAGATCAATAAAAACCCCTCTACAAACCTCCTGAAGAACCTGCTAGTCCAAAAAACTCCGAATCTCAGATACATTTCTAGGGACTTCCCACTTCATCACTACCTCAAATTTCTTTGGATATACCTGTATGCCCTGTCTATATACTATATGATTTAAGAACACCATTTGATCAAGCCAAAACTCACACTTACTGAACTTGGCGTACAATTGCTTCTCTGTCATTATATGTAAGACTAACCTCAAATGCTTAGAATGATCCTCTCTGTTCTTCAAGTATACCAAAATATCATCTATGAATACAATCACAAAGTCATCTAAGTAAGGCTGTTAGAGCATTCGTCAACCGAAAACATATCACCAAAAACTGAAAGTGCCTATAACTGGTTTTGAATGCACTCTTTGATACATAAGCTTATGCTATCTTCAATTGATAATACCTTGACCTCAAGTCCAGTTTAGTAAACTCCTGAGCTCCCTGTAACTAATCAAGTAAATCATCTATTCTCAATAAGGAATATTTATTCTTCACTGTCCCCCGATTTAATTGCCTATAATCAATGCATAATTTTAAAGTCCCATCCTTTTTCTTCACAAACAAAACTGGAGCTCCCCAAGGTGATACATTGGGCCTAATAAAATCCTTATCCAATAACTCTTGCAACTAGGTCTTATGTTCCTTAAGGTCCATAGGTGCCATCCTATATGGAGGAATAGATATAGGAGCAATACCTAGAACAAGGTCAATAGTAAATTTTGTCTCCCTATATGGGTAATCTCGGTAATTCAGTGGGAAACACATATAAGAAATCCCTAACAACAGGAATATCTTACACTATCTGCTCAGCTTGGATATCGGTCACATAGGCTAAATAAGCCTCTCATCCACTTCGAATCAACTTAAAAGCACTCATTGATGAAATCAATCTGATTGGCACTACTTGATTAACACCTCAAAATATTACTATTTGTTGATTAGGAAATTCAAGAATGACTTCTTTCGTATAACAATTCATTACAGCCCTATGAGTAGTAAGCTAATCTATACCTAAGATGAGGTCTATCTCTTTTAACTATAGCATTATTAAATCAACTTTCAACTCAGCTTGGTCAACCCCCATAATACATCTTTTACACACTTCTCCAATCACTGTAGTACTACCTACTAGTGTACTCACCTCTAAGTCACATTTCAACATATCTCTCACACAATGCAATTTAGATGCCAAATGTGGTGTGATGAATGAATGCATAAATCCTGGATCTAACAATGCAAATGCCTCAAATTGAAAGACATGTAATACACTTACAACAACATCTGGAGATTAATGTGCCTCTTGTCTAATAATAGCAAAGATCTTGGCTTAGGACTACGGTTGGTTGCTTTGTACCTCAGTTTTAAAACTAGGACCTGCTGAACTTGTTCTACCCCTATCTATGCCTCTCTATCCTGCTCCACTAGCTCTACTTTTCTAGATAGTCGTCTCAGTCACTGATCCTCCTATCACTCTAAAATTTGCTCCCAAAATCACGGGATAGTCTCTAATTTGATGCTTAAAAGAGCAATAATGCAAGCAAGCTCATGATATCTTCCAAAATTATCCACGATATTTCTTTCCACGATGCTCACAACTAGGAATTTGCTGTGTTAGTCCTCCAGATACTTGACCTCTACCACTACTAGTATGAACAAAACTACCTCTCGGTCTAAAACCTGATTATCTTGATCTAGTTTGTGATCAGAATGAATTATTCTTGCGTTTGTTGAATCTCCTGCAGAAATCAACTTGGGACTCATCATGCCTCTTAATTTTGAACTCTTACCTTTACTTTTTATCTCCATCCTTTAGTAACTGTTCAATTTGGATTGAAGAAGCTCACAGCTCAATAAAACTACTTAGATTAGTAATAGCCAATCTTGTCCCGATCTCTATATTTAGTCTATCCTTAAACTGCCTAAATTTACCCTGGTCAGTCATAATCAAAGTAGTAGCATACCCCATTAATTCATTAAATTGCACCTCATACTCGATTTTAGTGAGATCGCCCAGTTTTAGATCTAGGAATTCCTTCATCTTCCTATCCAAATAGATCGTTGGCATATAATTCTCCTTAAAGACCTTCAGAAAGTCTTCTTATGTCAATCTACAAGGTCGGGCAGAATTACTGTAAACAGTCTTCCACCACTTATAAGTCAAACTTTGAAGTAATGAAACTGCACAGTCAAACCTTTCATCAAACTCATAGTCATTTGATCAAAAACCCTTTCCATTATCTCTAGCTAATCTTTTGTGTCGGCAAGGTCTGTACTTCTATAGAAGTCTACAGCCCCCTGCTTCCTAAATTTATCATACCTCCTTTCTCCCCTCTTATGACCCTTTAAGGCATTTGGTCAAACTGGGGTACTGGGGACTTTTTATTGGCTCCTATGGACTCTAGGTCAACTGATTATGCGTCTTGATCTCCTATAGTGGATGACTTATAACAAAAAATAGTTGTGATCACTACATAAGTCTCTTACTATATGCCAGGTTTAAATGTTTATATATGTCCCTATGGATGCCAAACTATGATCTGATACCAAAATTTTAACATACCACTTCCATAGAGCATATGTCCAAACATTCAAAGGATATTCGAGAATATACCGTATAAGAATGGAAAATTAGAACAATCACATTAACTTATTATAGCATCACACTTAACATAAGTATTCAAAATGTTCAAATCTCCTTATTTCAGTCACAAAATAAACTTACTTACATTGTACCATTACTATTCATATACTTGTATTTACATTACATAACATTTGAGAGTTTACAACTCCATACAAAATGTTTAACACGAAATGAGAAGCTAAATAAACACATCCTAGCTAGATTCCTCAAATATTAGCTGACCAGACCTTAGAGCCGTTCTTGTTCTTAAAATGACAATACTAGAATTCTACTTGGTTGCCTTAGAAGCTAGAACTCCCTCATACTTAAAAATCAATGTTGCAATTTTGATGAGTTTACGAACTCAGTGAGTGAACTATCATCGATATGCTCATTCCAGTCAAAACATGAATGTGAAGTATATAACAAATTTCAAGAAGTTTAACACATCATATTTTGTTATATTTCATCAACTACAAGTACAACATGTATACAAACATTTCATAACACTATTTTAGAACAATCCATTAATTCATCTCGGTCATTCATATGATATATGTAAAGTTATATATATGCAAATGCACACGTGACTCCATTTTCAATTTACTTTATTATGACTGAGCGTCTATTTACTATCTGTATCAGTTGTGGATATCGGGCTCATTTCATTTATTGTCCTGTATTTGTTATGAATATCGGGCTCATTATTAACTGAGCCTATAGCTCTTTGTGAACAATTCCTAAGCTTAAAGATCTTTTTCACATTAGTCACTCCAGTCAGGAGCCCTTTATCTGATTATGCATATCAATCTAATGGAATGCATCAATTCACATAATATGCTATCAATATTTTCGTTCAATATGTTCATGTCATTTATGACATTCTTCGGACCTGAGTTCGAAATTCAACATTCAGTTGAGTACACATTCTATATTACACATATAATTTGAAAATACTCCCATATACAATCCCAATTATCAAACTCCTCAGACCAACAATGTGTGGAATCATAGCAATCAAATAAGTAATAGTTCATTAACTGAAGGTTAACCAAAACCAATTCAATCATAGTGAGAAACATCTAGTTTAACTCACAGTATGCTCCAGAAAATCTATTGCCTTGATGATCCGACAATGTCTGGATGCTAACGATCAACTTGTTCTTCTTTAGTCATACAATACACATATATATTACACATTAATAAAGTGATCAATCAAATGATTATTCACTCATACACATATATATGTGTCATGTTCAGTACATGCTCAATTGACTTTTCAGTCATGTATCCTTATTCATAAATCTTGACCATTCAAACATCATAGCTTGTACACATCTAGTTCGTAATTAGGTTTCTATCTTAAGTAAGTTTGATTACTTTAAATTCGTCAATCATACATTCACTAACCTTTTCTACCAATATATATTCACACAATTTCCCAATTCTTATTCATTCATACCTGTCTCACATTGCTCATATCCTTTGGATCACATTTGCATTCTTAAGAACACCTTCATTCCTTTAACACTCATAAATTCCAGAGTATAGATATATTGATTTCAATCCAATCCATTCCTTAAGTTAAAACATCAATTAACAACCTAAACTTATCAAACCCTTAACTAATTAATCAAACATCAATCTAGGTTCATTTCAAGCCGTAATCAAGTCCAATACACTGAAGTAAAGTACCTTATCCTTAGTTGATTCAACAATCATACAAAACAGAAAATTTTCATTTCAAAGCATTACCCGCAATCATGACGAACCTTCTCACGATCGTAGTATGAGTGAACTGAATGTTAACTCTCCATTTTCCTTCAATTTCTTGAGATTCTGACACCTTCATACCAAATTCAAAACATCTTCATATTAGTCCATTAATTATACCTCAATTATACCTTGATTTTGCTTCAATTCCTTTTCAATTTCATCTCCAATTCTAACTCAAAATCATTCAATTGGCAACTCATCAACTATTTATCTTTCATATGTACAAAAACAAAATAAAAACTTTCTTTCACCTAATCTCATCATATATATAGCCTAGTTTTATCCAAATTCAAGAACACTTCACTAGCACCTTTCTTTAGCATAAATTCTCCTTCATTTGAACTTCAAATCTGAACCTATGGTTCTCATGCTTCAAAACCAAAATAGAAAAGTATGAAATTCATGTATCATTTTTCTAGCAACCTTCATCATCAACACTACATGATATCCATCCCAATTCAATCATCATAAACTTTCTATTACAATATGAAACAAAGAATAGTACTTTACTTACTTGTTTAGCTTAAGTTCCAACTTAATTCATCAGGTCTACTTTGCCCTGTATGCATGCAAGATCATCTCAAATATAAGCTGGAAATTGGATGGTTTTCAACAATAAAAAAATATCAAGATGAAAGACAACAACATATAGCTTTCTTGATGCAGAATCTTGTCAACATTTTGGAGTGGTGATGAATGAAATAGAAGCAAAATTTTAAAGTTATGGGAGGGTGGATAATTCAGTGGTGAAAGGGAAGAGAGGTGAAGAATGAACATAGCAGAACAACTTCTGCATTAGTTTAACTTATTAGGTGCTAGATATCACCATTTTAGAATGACAATTTGTCCTTATACATGCATTCCATTTGTCCTCTCCACAAGCAGCCAAATGTCACAATTATGCTAAGCCATTTGTCACTCAATTATTTATACCAAATGTCACTTAATTTTACTACCATGTGTAACTTATTTCATAGGCTTAGTCATCCTAAATTTCCACGTGTCAATTTGGCATTTTTCATAAACTAAATACACATTTTAATTCATCAATTTGCCAATTGTAAAAAATAATTCCAAATTTACTAATTATAATCCACCAAACCAAAATTCAAGACATAAGTAATACACAATTCACATCATGATCATTTAAAACCTTTCATACTCTAGAATATATTAATTGAGTGCACATACAATCTTTGTAATGTTTTCTAAATCATGATTCACTTGTGTATGCGAACATTATGAATATGAATGAAATGAACGTCATAAATTTTCAAATGATATGACTCAATAGTCTAAAAAATCTAACCATTTGTAAGTTTTAGAACTCGGGTTATGACAGATAAGGATTTTAACTCTTTGAAACTCATCATCTTCTTCAAGTTTTAAAACTGGTAATTTGTCTGTCATCTCTACATTTCTATTGATTTCTATACATATTTTCACAAAAGATATCCTCTCTATTTTAGTTGTTTGAGAATCTATACAAATTAACTTAATCCTTCCACGGTTCAAAACTCCAAGGGCGCACTATAGAAGTTAACCTATGTGGGAAAAGTCTTAATGTTTCGTCTGTCACATTTAACACCTAGTTTCCACTTCTATATTGACATTAGGTGGCCTTCTATATTCTAAGTACCAAACTCAATTATTTCACTCAAACAAGTTTTTGTAGAGAACTTGAATAAGAATGAACTATCTTCCACTAGTATAGTTTTCTCCAGACCTTTCTTACCCACCTGGCCAAAGTTTAGGCTTGAGCTATTAGGAAGGTTGTCCTCTTGTTCTCAAAAGGCCAACCAATGTAGTAGACTAAGAATTAGCTCCTGCCATAAGCAAATCGATTGCTAGAGTAAGCACCCCGTCCTTCATAATATCGTGAAAGTGTTTCAATATACCTTTGTTATGAGAAATATTTGGCTTGTGTTTCCATGCACCCTTAGGTTGCCTAGACTCTTTGGATTTGCTAACATTTCCCTCAACTAGTACTATAGCAGGAGACTCACTAGAAAGCTCAGGGAAATCATTCATATTTAGGTGCAAAGGAATTAAAGGGGTGTTATATCCTCTCATAAAGGCAAAATGATGAGTGTGCTAAATAAAACTCATGTTTTCTTAGTTCCTAAAATTTTAAATGTAAGCTCCTTAAATCATTTAAAGCTAATATCTTATTATAATGTTATCTATTAAATCATTTTCAAGTTACTGGCAATAAGACTAAACAATGTATTAGGAAGCTTCATCAATCCAAATCAAGGAGCTTATTTAAAGGGAAGGAGCATTGATGATAATATTATGCTTTCTCAAAAATTATTCAAGAGCAATAAAAGTAAAATATTCCTTAATGATTGACTTTTATAAGGTCTTTTTAACTGGGTTAGTTAAAAGTTCATTCTTGACTCTCTAGCTACCTTTGTATTCTTTTCTTTGATCAATTTATCTTACGGATTGAGAACTGCTCATGTACTCCCTTATATAAGATTTTAATCAATAGGGAGCTAACTAAATCTTTCAAAGGTTCAAGAGGTTTGAGGTGAGGTGATACCATTTCATCTAATCTTTTTACTATTTACGTTAAGGTTCTCATTAGATTAATAGTAAACATGATTTTTCAAGCAAACTCTTTTAAACTTTATCACAAATGTAAGAGCTTAGGACTGTTTAATATGTCATTCGAAGATGAACTATTTATGTTTTTCAAAGCTAACAAAAATACTTCACCATTTTAATGTAGTCCTGTAACCATTTCTTTTTGTTCTTTAGTATCTACATTAATAAGAAAAAGTTATGTCTCTTATGACTTTATAAATCAAATTAACTTAACCACTTCAATCTCTAGTATCTATCATGAACTTCCCTTCAAGTATTTAAGAATTCCCATCTTTGACAAAAGATTCATTTACTATAACTATCTAATTTTTAGTTCAATCTATAGGAGAATTGCCATTGAAACAACAATTGTCTATCTTATATAGCGAGACTGCAATTGATCTTATATATTCTAAATAACCTTCATATTTATTAATGATCCCACGTGTTCTTACCACAAAAGCTAATTAGGAGCATTGAAAGAATTATGAACAACTATCTTTGATTTGGTTCATCTAATAATCATCTTAATGCCAAAGTTAAGAGGTCTGAGGTTTGTTCCCTAAAATATAAAGGTAGCATTGGAATTATCTTAATAAAGAACACAGACAAGGTAATCTTGGCTAAAAGGATATAGAAATTATTCACAGATTTTGAGTCTATTTAGTTAAATGAATACTTTCTAATATAGTCAAAATTCACAACTATTAGGAGATTAAATGCAAAACTTCATTCTATTAGACTTTAAATTAGATACTAAAACTAAGGAGCTTTATGTCTAAAGGGATCAAATTTAAAATTGATAAGGTGGAGAAAAGAAAATAATGTTCTAGTTTGACAACTAGTACAACTTATGCACTTTGTACACTCTTCTAGGTATTGATCATTTGAGACTCTTAATTTAATAGGGCCAAAGTTAGTTCAATCATTTTTGGGAGTGTGTTTTTATACAAGTTTAGAGGGTTTTCATTAATAATGAATCAACTACTAGATTACTTAATTGCTTAAAGGAAGCAGACAAACCATATTGGATTCATCATAACCGTGGAAGCAGATAAACCATATTGGATTCATCATGACTGCAGGCATTTCATAAGTAAGTCATGCCTTTACCTTATTAGTTTTCCTAGTGGTTATACCCTATAATAGAAACTAGTCTGGCTTCTCAATCATTGCCCTAAAGCATTATTTATTATGAAACTAGCAATTAAACAAAGGTTAAGGACAATAACGCATGTAAACTTTGTAACCAAACTTACTAAGAACTTGAACCATATTCTTTCACAATATAACTTATCTGATTTTTTTTAATTATGATTTGGAATAGTGTAAACTTTTTTTCATGTTCAAAATTGTTCTCACTTTATTTCACAGGCAAAAAAATATATAATTCACTCACCAAATTGACCTAATAACATTCAAATTTGTGATTAGTTGTGACACCTTTGTCATATGAAGAGAGAGGAATTTGAGGATAATCTAAGTATCTATCAATCTATAATTTCACCCAGACACACTTTAATAAGTCAGATAAATGATCTTAGTTCAAGAGATTAAGCCTAAACTAAGCTTGGCACTTGCTTCTAATTTGGGTGTTAATTATCAGTATACAATGCTTGGCTCTCCTCTATCCTATTCCTTGATTTGCCTGAGAGCTTAAACAAGTCAACAAGGATTCTTCATAACACCTTGTCATATACTTATGTATACACAGTTTTGATTTTATATCAACTTCTTGTTAGTGAAAATAACAATAATAATTAAATTGGAAGGGCTTATTTGAAATGCAAGGCATTATGAAAATCACTACCCTAAGTTGGAAATTCACCCTCTACGATACAATAGGATAATGTGATCCGACCTCAAGGTTAACACCTTCTCCACCAGCTTTGGTGCACGCCAAAGGGCTGAGTAGGAATTGTTTCCAAAAATTAATAAAAGCAGACAAAGGGAAAATAGAAGAGACAAGAATATATGTGTATAAAAGGCGTTTTTTATATGG
The DNA here is from genome assembly GCA_027568935.1 of Erythroxylum urbanii. NCBI lineage: Eukaryota > Viridiplantae > Streptophyta > Magnoliopsida > Malpighiales > Erythroxylaceae > Erythroxylum > Erythroxylum urbanii. The sequence goes on from JAOQML010000004.1 coordinate 1,297,509, forward strand.
AAGATGGACAAGTAATATATATAAGAAAAAGAAATGACCTTTTGGGTGTATTAAAGAATAATAATAAAGATGAGAAATGTTTTGGACGTTTGGATATAATAAAGACTAATAATATCTTTGATGGTTGTTCAAGAATAATAGTTACAATGATATATGTTATTGTGTAATAAAAGTGGGGTAAAACTGACAACTTTTGGAACAATCAATACCGACAATCCCCTGTTTGGTCCAAAACTTGAGAAATAAACTATAACAGTTTAGGAGAAAAATAAGTGAACTAAATCTTGAACCTAATGTCCAAGAAATTTTAGAGGCAGAACCTTCTAGAGAAATAAACAACCTCAACATTCCCTAGTTTCATGATTGCTCTAGAGAGATAGCCCAAATACTCTTATAGGAGGGTAGCTTGTCCCCTCACAATCACGTAGGTGAGTCCCTCAAGTGTGTACTGCTCACACCATTCAAACTTAGGCTATAGAACTCATTAGGGATTAAACAATCCAACCTCAACAATCACAGTAAGGTCATGCTAAGGGACGCTATTTAATAACTGAGTATCTCAGTATTATTCTACAAATAATGTACAAGTAAGTAGTCATCGTATAACTTCATTAGACCTATTGAACTTGGTTTTCCAAGTCAAGTGTCCATCACGAGGTTACTATATAATTGGGCTCAACCTCATCCCTTTAGCATGCTCTGAAACTAGCTTTCTACTTAAAGCTTTTGTAAATGGATCTGCTAAGTTTCTCTCTGACTTGACATAGTCTAGAGAAATTACACCATGTCTAATTAAAGTACAGACAATTTTATGTCTCAATTTGATATGTCTACTTTTACCGTTATATGCCTTATTTTTGGCAACATGAATGGCAGCCTGCAAATCACAATAAAGGAACATAGAAGGAATTGGTTTTTCCCAAAATGGGATATCTGCTAAGATATTCCTTAATCACTCAACTTCCCATCCTGCCAATTCCAAAACCATAAACTCAATCTCCATTATTGATCTTGCAATACACGTTTGCTTGGATGATTTCCAAGACACTGCAACTCTTGCTAAATAAAAATGTAACCACTAGTAGAGTGTATATCATCACTCTTCGTAACCCGCTTAGTATCAAAATACCCCTCCAATGTAGGAGGATGACCACTAAAAGATAATCTATAATGCATAGTACCTTTCAAATACCTCAACAAACGAATCAATGCAATTTAAGGCTCTTGACTAGGATTATGAGTATACCTACTAAGTCTACTCATGCAGTATGCAATATTAGGACAAGAATAGTTCATTAAGAACATCACACCACTAAGAATTTTAGCATACTCAGCTTGGTTTACACTATCACCAAGATTTTTCTTTAAAACAGCACTAGCATCATAAGGAGTCTTGATTGGATCAACATCATAGTAACTAAACTTCTTTAAAATTTTCTTAGCATAATGAGTTTGATTCAACCTAAAAACTAGAGTCATTTCTATCAACTTTGATTCCCAAAATAAAGTCCATAGGTCTAAGATCTTTCATATCAAAGGATGACTTTAGCAAACTCTTAGTAGGATTAATGATAGATAAGCTAATACCAAAAATAAGCATATCATCTACATAAAGAGTTATGATCACATAACCATTGGCATCAGATTTCACATAAACATAAGAATCAACATCACAAGAGGTGAAACCATGTTGAAAATCTCACTTTTAAATTTCTCATGCCACTATTTGGGAGTTTGTTTAAGTCCATATAAAGACTTTAACAACTTACACAACTTTTGCTCTTGACCAGGCACTCTAAACCCCTCAAACTGGACCATATAAATTTCCTGATCTAGATCACCATTCAAGAAAGTTGTCTTAACATCCATTTGGTGCACATAAAACTTAAATACTGAGGCAATAGCAAACAACGTCCTTATAGATGCAATTTTAGTAATAGGAGAGTAAGTGTCAAAAAAGTCCAATCCTTCTTTTTCTTTAAAGCCTTTTGTCACAAGTCTTGCCTTGAACCTCTCAATGGTTTTTTCAGGTCTTAATTTCTTTTTGAAAATTCACTTACACTCTAAAGGCTTACACCCTCAAGGTACATTAACTGAAACCCAAGTTTTATTAGACATGATTGAATCTAACTTACTATCTATGACTTCCTTCCAAAATGTAGCATCCACAGACCTCATTACTTCCTTATAAGTTTTGGGATCTTCTTTAATAATATAAGTCACCATAAAATCTTCATCTATCTCCTCGGTTTTTCTCACCACAACGGAAGTAATAAAGTCAGAACAAAAACTAGTGGGTACTCTAGCTCTTTTTCTTCTTCGTAGTTTAATATTTTCCTTTTCCTCTACTTCATCATTAGTAAAAGAACTAGGGATAGACTCTCTAGGAATATACACACTCACTTTCATAGGAAATATATCCTCAAAGAACACTACATTTGTTAACTCTATAATTGGTCCATAAGTGTTAGATCCCTCTTCTTTATCCATAAATCTATAGGCAACACTATTAGAGGCATATCCTACAAAATTTGAATTAATGGTCTTAGGCCTAGTTTTCTTCCTCTTATGTTCAGGTAGAGTAACCTTAGCAAGACACCCCTATACTTTCAAAAAATGCCAGTTAGGTGGATAACCTTTCCAAATTTCATATGGAGTTTGATCTAGTTTCTTATGAGGAACTCTGTTTAGAACATAACAAGCTGAAACAATAGCTTCCCCCTTATAAAATTAGGTAATCCTGAGGAAATCAACATTGCATTCATTATATCCTTGAGTGTTTAATTTTTACTCTCAGCTATTCCATTTTTTTCAGGTGTATGAGGGGATGAAAGCTCATGAATAATGACAACTTTTTCACAAAAATCAGTAAGGAAATCAATACTATACTTACCACTTCGATCAGACCTTAATATGTTAATTTTCCTTTCCAATTGGTTCTCAACCTCAGCTTTGTATTTCATAAACATTTCCTCTACATCACTTTTGTTTTTCAATAAGTAAATCTAGAATAATCATCCACAAAGGTAATATAATATCTCATGCCTCCTTTACTTATACAATTCTTAAAATCATCTAAGTCTGTGTGCACCAAGTCCAACAATTGTGACTCTCCCACAATCATTGATTTAAAAGGTTTCTTAGAGCGTTTAGCCTCAACATAAATTTGACATTTTTCCATTTCATTCGTGATCTGGTTAGGTAACAAGTTAACTTTTCATCCTCTTAATCTTCCCCACATTCACATGTCTAAGTCTAGACTGTCATAGGTCTAAAGACTCAACAATATAAGCAGCAAAAGTAGATGCATTCATTTCAATGTCAAGTACAAATAAGCCCCTATTATAAAAATGCTTTTCCAACAAAGTTCCCATTCTTAGTCAAAACTAGCTTATTAGAATCAAAGGTGAGTTTAACACCGACTTTGCTACTAATACACCAGAAATCAAATTTCTACATACATCAAGGATAAACAAAACATTTTCTAATGTTAAGACTTTACCAAAGGTGAGTTTAAAAGTGATTTTGCTAACTCCTTCAATGGGAACTTTGCTAGAGTGGCCTATGTATAGGAATTTACCTTCAGTAACATCATTCAACTCCTTAAATAGGTCCTTATTGGTGCAGACATGGCATGTGGCTCTTGTGTCAATGATCCACTCGACCAAATTTTTATCACGGTTGACTTCAGACACTATAGCAGTGATGATCTCCTTAACATCGTCAGCTTTAACCATATTAGCTTGAGGTATACCACAACTCTTCTGGTTACCCCATTGGTACCTCGTTTGATTTCCTTTCCCAAACTGTCATGATTTCTGTCCTTGGCCTTTCTTTTTATAGTTGATTCTAGCTTGACAATTGGAAGTAGGATGACCTGGCTTGTGGCACCATCAATAGTCACCATCAATCTTTTTACGATTAAACTGACCCTGCTTATTGTTGAGAGACTTATTTTATCCACCATTCTTCTTGAAGTTATTAACATTTCTATGTTCTACCATATAAGCCTTAACAGTAGGGACAAGGGTGAGTGTTTTGGTTTTATCTTATGCACGATTGGCATCCTCAATCTTTATATATCCTATCAACTCCTGAAGCTTCATGTCTTTCTTCTTATATCTCAACTGGTTTTTATACTCATTCCATAAGGCAGATAGTTTCTCAATAAAGACATTAGATTGAAACAACTCAAACATGTTCATACACTCAGTAAGGATTTTAGCAATTAGATTTTTATACTCATGTAGTTGGTCCATAATAGGCTTATCATCAACAACCGTAAATTTTAACCACCTAGCAACTGCATATTTCTTAGTACCGACATCATTCATCTTATATTTCACCTCTAAAGGATCCCAAATTTCCTTAGCAGTTTGTACTTGTAGTAAGTATCAAACAAAGGGTTGATCATATAGTTGACTAACACTCCCCTGACGATATGGTTATCCTTAGTAATCTTAGGGTCAGTATTTTCACTAGGAGTCTCTTGAAACAGTACATAATCGATTTTGTATTATTGAAAGTAAAATAGAACATTCTCAAATCATTGTTTAAAATTTCTCCCATCTAGAGGCTCTAATCTAGTTAGGTTAGGTATAATTTTCGGGGCTACGGTGATAGGGGCTGAACCTATGTAGGGAACAGCAAGTACAAAACCTACGTTGGTCTCATTTGTAGATGATATATTAAATCCAAAAGTAAAAATGTCTCACACGAAATAATCATAATATGATAAAAACAACATCTTATTTCGACTTCTACCAAAATAAATACGCAACATTAAAATCATAGTAATTTCCAACAAACAGTAACAACGAAATATATTTTCAACTTAGATTGTTAGCAAAAATAACAATAATAATTAAATTGGAACGACTTATTTGAAATTCAAGGCGTCGTGAAAATCATTGCGCTAAGTCAGAAATTCCCCCTCTAAGTGTAGTAAGATAACAGGATCCGACCTTAGGATTAACGCCTTCTCCACCAACTTCGGTGCACTCCAAAGGGCAGAGTAGGAACTGTCTCCGAAAATTAGTAAAAGTAAACAAAGGAAAAATAGAAAAGATAAGAAGATATGTGTATAAAAGGTGTCTTTTTATGTGGAAGATGTGTACCTTATATAGGAAAAATGTCACGACCTAAAACCACATAGAACATATGACAACTACCGCATACCCGAGCTAAGGATACTCATGGTATCACTTAACCTGACTATGCAAGGCTAATTATACATCCTTAAAAATAACCGGGTAACCCAACGACTATATTTTGAAAATAATAAAACTTAATTGCAACACCTATAGATCAATTTTAAACGCACTTCGATATTCACATTAAAACTCAACCGTAACTTCTAGACTTTTAAGTCTACTTAAGAGCAATCTTAAGAATGGTACAAAAGGTTCATACATAAGGTCATTTACAAACCACAAGTCAGTCAAAAGCTAATTTATACAATCATCAAATATGTCTACATAATCATGAGCCACTATACAATAAAAGAACAAAACAGAGATCACCCATGTAGCATCCCGATTCTGTAGAACGGGTCGGACCAGAGAAACGGGTCCAAGTGAGGTAAATAAGAGAAATTAGGAAAACACATCTCATGCTCAT
>JAOQML010000004.1:1303227-1315883 GCA_027568935.1 Erythroxylum urbanii
ATTGATTAGAATGACTTCATATAATTTCTAATTTATGTAATTTTATTATATACAATTAATGTGTAAGTTTTTAATAATATTTTATTTGCATTTATTCTAATTTTAGCTACAATGATAATTAACTAATAAAAAATATATTGTATTATATTTTAATTATTATACATAAGGGTATAATTACAAAAAAATAGAAATAGGAAAATAAAACCAAACATGTTTTTTTTTTTAGTTTTTCATTACAAATCCCAACCAAACATGTTTTTGATTTTCAGTTTTTATATTACAAATATCAACCAAACAGGTTTTTGCTTTTTTAAGGAAAAAAACAAAAACCAAAAATAGGAAATAGGAAACAAAAACTATATACAACAACAGAAAAACAGAAGTGGAACCAAATGGCCCCTTAGCATATATTTATGTTCACTCCTTTAATCTATATGTAAACACAAGGTGAACCCAAATTGAGTATTTAAACACAATAATAGGATTGAAAAGACATTGAAATGCGTAAGAAAATATAAGACGAATCAATCCTATCAGCGATCTTATAGACTAAACTATGGAGATACTCAACTAAACGTGTGGATGCTTGTTAAAGAAAAAATTTACCGAATCGACCCCATATAAGAAATTCATTTAGGACGTTACTTGTATGTTTATATAAATTCTCATTATGATGATTTTATGAATGATCCGTTGATTTGAGATCTCTAAAGTTATCTTGTACAGGGATCGCTATGTTTTGATACTACTTATGACCTATTCTAGTAAAGGATAGTTTAGTTGACAGTCATTGGATGTAGCATGAACTATATAAATGTAGTTAAGTAATCAATATAGGATTTATCCTAAAGTAGCTAGGGAGAAAGTTATGGTGACCTCGATTAGTATTAATTCGAAAAATTCTTAGCCAAGGTGGAATTATGATTTATAAAATAGTTTACATTTGTCAATCAATAACTAATGATGGAGAACTAGCATGATTAGACTTAAATAGAGTAGATATTAATATAATACTGTATGTCTAAACAGAAGATTATATGATGAAATAATTAAATTGTACGAAAAAATCATACACGAAAAGTTTAGTCAAAACTACTTTGACATTTCTAAATATTTGGGTAGTAATAATGTGTTGTTAGATGCTAATATTAATCTATGTATATAAATTGTTTAATTAGATAATTACAGATAAATTAAAGGAGTTTAATTTATCTAATCTTAAATAGGATGTAGGGTTATAATTTATGTTCATTACTACATATATGAGAATCTAACAGGTCATATACAAAAAGCAAGTTGAAGAGAGAAAAGTATTTTAATCAAGCTTGATTTGATAGTAAAGTTTGAGAAACTTTATGATTAGATATATGATATTTAATAAACAAGGATCAACTTGAGATATTAGGTTATATTTGTATATAATTGGTATTTAATTAGAATTATTTATAATTCTAATTAAATTTAAATTGAATTTAGAATTTAGAATTTAGTTAAAATTAAATTAATAGGTAATTTTAATTAAATTTAAATTTAGTATTTAGTTAAAATTAAATTACTAAAATATCTAAAATCTATTATAAATAGACTTAAGTTCTAACGTAGGTAGCACTTCTTGCCTAACCCTCCTTGTAATAGTTGCAGATTTCTCTTAACTTATTTTATGGATATCATTAGAGGTCTGATATTTGAGTGGCTATAATAGTTGAGTTAAGCTAGTTTTAAAAACAGTTTGGGGGATACGATAAGAAAAGAGTTATTTTTCATAATAAGGTATGAATTAAGATTCACATTTTATTATGATTAATGCAATAATAATTTTATAGAATTTAAATTGTTCTTAGTAACAAAATATGATAAAGTTTAGTAATTATTCCATTGTGTGTGGGATCGAATCTCATTTCAATTTTTTAACAATTATGTAGAAGACTTATAAAGTTACATCCAAATCGTTAATATTGACATTATTCTTATTATTTTATTTGTTATTTTAGCTAATGTTGCGAGTTCATTCAGTGTAAGTAGTGAGATTAGCAATATTTTTCTTCGACAAAGTAACAATATGAATTCATTTTGTGTGAAAATCTACAGCCTCTGTACTCTCCACCCACGCCCATTGTATTGAGTCCAAACTTCTATGATATTTCACAAATAGTGAAATAGACATTAGGTATGTATCAGCTAATACTTATACGATATTTTATAGAAGATAGTCTTACACACTATATTCGAAAGAGTTAATATCATAAAATATGAATTTTATTATATATATATATAAGTTTTGACCGTTTAATTAACAATCCCTCCCTTTTTTCAGAGTGGTGACTGACAGGATAAACAAGGGGCCTATGGCTCCTATCAAAAAGGATTCAATGGTACTTGAATCTTAAATCATGGTGAACTGGATTGATTTGCGTCGACCTTACTTTTTGAGGTCTGTAAGGAAGCGTAGCAGCATCAGGGGAGTCTTAAGGGCTCATTTGACTTTGAGCTCTTCTTGATGTGAAAGTGCAAATCTTTTCTTTCTTCCTTTTTTCTTTGCTATATATATATGTGTGTGATAAAATTCATGTTTTATGATATTAACTCTTTCGAATATAGTGCGTAAGTCTATCTTCTATAAAATAACATATAAGTATTAGCTGAGATATACATAATGTTTATTTCACTATCTGTGAAATATCATATAGATATTAGTTGAGATATACGCAATGTCTAACCTCAATTCACTAATTTATTTTGAAATTTATCATTTGGCTAAAGTTTGGATCACGTGTCAATATTTTCTAAAAGGTGTAAGTGTTATTGAAAATAACAGTAAAAATTAAAATTGGAATAGCTTATCTAAATGGAAGACATCGTGAAAAAGTTCATTACCCTAGGTCAAAAATTCCCCCTCTATGGTGCAACAAGACAATGAGATCTGACCCTAGGGTTAACGCCTCCTCCACCAACTTCAGTGCACTCCAAATGGTGGAATAGGAACTGTCTCCGAGAGCAAAAAAAAGTAGAATGAAAGAAAAGACTTGTGTTTGATGAGGCTAGAAAGGTTGTCAATAGTAGAATCAATAATAAAAACAATACGTTCTAGAATTCAAAGATTTCAATGCTATTCAACAATCACTCCTCGTGTAAGGTGTGATGCTCTACGGCTAGTTGTTTATTCTTTCGTATATAGATGAACATCGTGAGGTGAGCTATATATAAGAAAATCAAATTAAACGTTATCAGGTGAGAGTAATGGTAATAAAGAAAGGCAACATTTTTATTATTAATGGTAATAATAGAGAGTTAAAGAGAGAAAAATTATGAACGTTTCCTTTGCCATTAAACCAAATTTATGGAACAATAATGCCCAACAATCCCCTACTTGGTTCAAAACTTGAAACAAACTATAACAATTTAGGAGAAAAAACTAGGTGAACTAAGTCTTGAATCTGGTGTTTAAGAAAATCTGAGACAGAACCTGCTAGAGAAATAAACAGCCTCAAAATGCCCTGGTCTCATAATCTCTCTAGAGAGATAACCCAAATACTCTCATAGAAGGTTGGCTAGTCCCCCACAAACATGTAGGTGAGTCCATTAAGTGTGTACTACTCACACCACCCAAACTTGGGCTATATAACTCATTAAAGATTAAACAATCTAACCTCATCAAATGCAGTAAAGTCATGTAATGGATGCAATTCAACAACTGAAAATATCTCAATATTATTCCATAAAAAAATATAAGTAGTCACCACATAACTTCTTTTGACCCATTGAACTTGGTTTCCCAAGACAGGAGTCCATTATGAGGTTACTACACAATTGGGCTCAACCCCATTCCTTTAGCATGTTCTGAAACTAGTTTCCTACTCAAAAATTTTGTAAATAGATCTACTAAGTTTCTCTCGGACTTGACATAGTCTAGAGAAGTTACACCATGTCTAATTAAAGTATAGACAATTTTATGTCTCAATATGATATGTCTACTTTTTCCATTATATGCCTTGTTCTTGGCAACATAAAAGATAGCCTACAAATCACAATGAAGGAACACAGAAGGAATTGGTTTTTCCCAAAGTAGGATATATGTTAATAGATTCCTTAGCCACTTAGCTTCCCATCCAAAGCCATAAACTCAGCCTTTATTGTTGATCTCGCATTATATGTTTCCTTGGATGATTTCCAAGACACAGTTGCTCATGCTAAGGTAAAAATATAACCACTATTAGAGTGTTTATCATCACTCTCCATAACCTAGTTAGCATCATAATACCCCTCCAATACAGGAGAATGACTACCAAAAGATAATACATAATGCATAGTATCTTTCAAATACCTCAACAAACAAATCAATGCATTTCAGTGCTCTTGACTAAGATTATGAGTATACCTACCAAGTCTACTTAAGTAGTATGCAAAATATCAGGACGAGAATGGCTCATCAAGAACATCACACTACCAAGAATTTTAGCATACTCAGCTTGGTTTTTATTGTCACCAAGATTTTTCTTTAAAGCAACACTAGTTTCATAGGGAGACTCGACTGGATCAATATCGTAGTAACCAAACTTCTTCAAAATTTTCTCAACGTAATGAGTTTGATTCAACCTAAAACTATAGTCAGTTTTATCAACTTTGATTCTCAAAATAAAGTAAACAGGTCCAAGATCTTTCATATCAAAAGAAGACTTTAGCAAACTCTTGATAGTATTAATGATAGATAAACTACTACCAAAAATAAGAATATCATCCACATAAAGAGTCATGATTGCACAACCATTGATATCAGATTTTATGTAAATGTAAGAAATAGCATCACAAGAGGTGAAACCATGATTGAAAATCTCACTTTCAAATTTCTCGTGCCACTGTTTGGGAGCTTGTTTAAGTCCATACAAAGACTTAACCAACTTACACACCTTTTGTTCTTGACCAGGCACTCTAAACCCCTCGAGCTAAACCATATAAATTTTCTCATCTAGATCACTATTTAATAAAATTTTCCTAACATCCATTTGTTGTACATGAAACTTAAATATCGAGGCAATAGCAAAAAACATCCTTATAGATGCAATTTTAGCAATAGGAGAGTAAGTATCAAAAAAGTCCAATCCCTCCTTTTATTTAAAGCCTTTAATCACAAGTCTTGCCTTGAACCTCTCAATGGTTCCTTCAGGTCTCAATTTCTTTTTGAAAATTCACTTACACTCCAAAGCCTTACACCCTCAAGGTAGATCAACTAAAACCTAAGTTTTATTAGACATGATTGACTCTAATTTCTATCTATTGCTTCCTTCCAAAACGTAGCATCCACAGATCTCATTGCTTCTTTATAAGTTTTAAAATCTTCCTCAATAATATAAGCCACCATAAAAACATCATCTATCTCCTCAAATTTTGTCACTACAAAGGAAGTAATAAATTTAGAACCAAAACTAGTGAGCACTCTAACTCTTTTGCTTCTCTTTAGTTCAATAATTTCCTCTTCCTCTATGTCATCATTGGTAGAAGAACTAAGGACAAATTCTCTAGGGACTTGCATACTCACTTTCATAGGAAGTATATCCTTGAAGAACACTGCATCTTTTGACTCTATAATTGATCTATAAGTGTTAGACCCCTCTTCTTTAACCATAAATCTATAGGTAGCATTATTAGAGGCATATCCTACAAAATTTGAATTAATGATCTTAGGCCCAATTTTCTTCCTTTTATGTTCAGGTAGAGTAACCTTAGAAAGACACCCCCACACTTTCAAAAAATTCAAGTTAAGTGAAAACCTTTCCAATTTCATAGAGGGTTTGATCTAGTGTCTTATGAGGGACTCTGTTTAGAACATAACAAGCTGAAAGAATTACTTCACCTACTTAAAATCAGGCAATCCTGAGGAAATCAACATTGCATTCGTCATTTCCTTGAGTGTTTGATTTTTTCTCTCGACTATTCCATTTTGTTCAGGTGTATAAGGGGCTGAAACCTCATAAATAATACTACCACCTTGATCAGACCTTAATCTCTTAATTTTCCTTTCCAATTATTTCTCAACCTCAGCTTTGTATTTTATAAACATTTCCTCTGCATCACTTTTATTTTTCAATAAGTAAATCTAAAACAATCATCCATAAAGGTAATATAATATCTCATGCTCATACAATTCCTAAAATCACCTAAATCTGTGTGCACCAAGTCCAATAATTGTGACTCTCTCTCGATCACTAATTTAAAAGGTTTCTTAGAATGTTTAGCTTCAACACAAATTTGACATTTTTCTATTTCATTAAAGATCTTAAGCAATAAGTTTAAGCTTTACATCCTTTTAATTGACCTCACATTCATATGCCCAAGTCTTGAGTGCCAGAAGTCTAGAGATTCAACAATATAAGCTAAAGAAGTAGATGCATTAATTTCAACATTAAGTACAAATAAGCCCTTATTATAAAACCTTTTTCCAATAAAGTTCCCATTTTAGTCAGAACTAGCTTATCAAAATCAAAGGTCAATTTAACACCGGCTTTGTTAAGCAATGTACCAGAAATCAGGTTTCTATGTACATCAGGAATAAACAAAACATTTTCTAACGCCAACACTTTTCTAAAAGTGAGCTTGAGAGTGATCTTCCCAACTCCGCAGATAGGAACTTTGCTGGAGTTTCCTATGTATATGAATTCACCAACAGTAACATCATTCAACTCCTTGAACAGGTCCTTATTAGTGTAAATGTGGCACGTGGCTCCTGTGTCAACAATCCACTTGACCAAGTTTTCGGCAAGGTTTACTTTGGACACCACAGTAGTAATGATCTCTTCGTCATCACCACCAGTAGCTTCAACCATATTAGCTTGAGGCTTACCAAAATTCTTCTAGTTACCTTGTTGGTAACCCTTCTAATTCCCTTTGCCAAATTGTCGTGGATTTTTATCCGTGATCCCTCTTCTTATAATCGATTCTAGCTTGGCAAAGAGTTGCAGGATGGCCTAGTTTATGGCACCACCAACAATCATTATCAATTCTTTTGCGCTTAAACTGACCATGCTTGTTATTGTTAAAGGACTTGTTTTGTCCACCACTCTTAGTGAAGTTACCTACATTTCTATGTTCTATAATATGAGCCTTAACAGTGGGGACAAGGGTGAGCGACTTAGTCTTATCTTGGGTACGATTGGCATTCTCAATCTTTATATGCCCTATCAACTCCTTAAGCTCCAAATCTTTCTTCTTATGTCTTAAATGGTTTTTATCCTCATTTAATGATGCAGGCAGTTTCTCAATAAGGACATTAGCTTGAAATAGCTCACACATGTTCATACCCTTGGCAAGTATTTCGATAACTAGGTTTTCATACTCATGTAATTGGTTCATAATGGGCTTATCATCAATAACAGTACATTTTAACCACTTAACAACTGTATATTTCTTAGTACCGGCATTATCCATCCCATATTTCACTTTTGAAGCATCCTAAATTTCTTTAGCAGTTTTGTTCTTATAGTAGATATCAAACAATGGGTTTATCATAAGGTTGAGCAACACACCCCTAACGGTACGGTTAACCTTTATTATTTTAGGATCAATATTGTCATTAGGAATCTCTTGAAACAATACATAATCGATTTCTTATTTTTGAAAGTAAAATAGAAATTTTTCAGACCATCGTTTAAAATTTTTCCAATCTAGAGGCTCTAATCTAGTTAGGTCAGGTATAATCCTCTAGGTTACGATGATAGGGGCAGAACTTATGTGGGGAACACGTAAGTGTAGAATCTACATTGGTCTCATTTACAGAGGACGTATTAAACCCAAAAGTAGAAATGTCTCACATGAAATAATTAAAAAATATGAAGAAACAACGTCGTATTCTGACTTTTATCAAAATAAATACATAGTAGCAAAATCGCGGTAATTTCCAACAAATAGTAACAATCCAATAATAATTTTCTGACTTAGATTATTATTGAAAATAGCAATAATAATTAAAATTGGAACGGCTTATCTGAATGGAAGACGTCGTGAAAAAGTTCATTACCTTAAGTTGGAAATTCCCCCTCTATGGTGTAGCAGGACAACGGGATCCGACCCCCAAGGTTAATGCCTCTTTCTCCACCAACTTCAGTGCACTCCAAAGGGTAGAATAAGAACTGTCTCTGAGAGTAAAAACAACACAGAATGAAAGACAGGACTTATATTTGATAAGGCTTAAACAGGTGTCGATAGTAGAATCAATAATAAAAACAATACGTTATAGAATTCAAAGATTTCAATGTTATTCAACTATGACTCCTCGTTTGAGGTGTGACACTCTACGGCTTTTGTTTGTTCTTTTGTAAACAGATGAACATTAAGAGGTGAGCTATATATAGGAAAATCAAAATGAACGTTATCAAGTGAGAGTAATGGCAATAAAGAAAGGCAACATTTTTATTATTAATGGTAATAACAGAGAGTTAATAAAAGAAACGTTATGAACATTTCCTCTAGCATTAAACCAAAATTTTGGAATAATAATGCCCAATAGTAAGACCTTGTGAATATTTATAATATCTCTTTACATTTTAATCGTTTTAAATAGATACTAATAACACCCTAAATCTTAACAAAATTATTTTTATATTAGTTCCTAGCAAGTAGACTATCAAAATAGTTTATATAACTTTAAAGCTAAGTAATCTAGACCCATTAAATACTAATGTAGTTTTGAAAATAATCTTTTTAAATATTGACTGAAGGTGCGTTTGCACCTTAATGTTTAATAAAAGATCTAAGTAATCCTTACCATCATTTCTTATACCAAATTTACACTACTCAAAGTATAATGAAGATCATTTTAGTAATATTAGGGAACAAAGTAGAATTAGAGATAATTGTATAGACTTAGGCTTTTTTGTTAGCTCAAGGGTTATGTTTAATGATTTTGATGATAACTTTATAATATTTCAAAATTCAAACTGAATTTATTTCCTTATATAGGCAACAGTATAATTCTCAAAAAGGAAATAAAATAGTAGAATAATTGCCTCCTTGCAGGAGCCTTCTTTATAACTTACCTTTTTGGAAATGGTTCCATAACATCCAGAAGTATCTTACACATTTGAATAATTAGCTCCGGAAGCCTTCCAAGAACATCTGAATATTGAAGATTTCAGCAAAGATAATATCGAAGATTAAGTAACAACTAGTTGAAGAAAATATATACCTAAGGAAGAGTCACTGCATTTTGTAAACATAGACGAGACTTGCAAAATATCTTAGAACATCAATACACTTGAAAGTTATATCAAATTTTTTATGCTTTAGAAAGTGATGCCACTCTATTAAGAGAGACTGTTAAATCCTTCTTACATTTCTTGTTGAAAGCTTGTAGAGGCTAGTAAAATACTATTACTGTGGAAGGTTATAAAACCTTGAAGAGTATAACTTGTGTGCCTGAAGAAGCTTGTCAAATTTCTACTTAGCTTTTATAGTGAAATACTTAAGTTGGATACTTGGAGGCTAAATCTAGGCTTTTTTATAAGCCAAACTAGTATAAATCTACTATGTCATTTGCTCTCTATTCCTTAATTTTAAATTTTTGGATTATAAGTTTACATTTTCAAAAGGTTCCTTCAAATAATAGGCTCCTTATGTTTTACTACAAGAGGTTTCTTTCAAAAGTTAGTAGGCTCTTATCGATTAATAGGCTCCTTTCTTTTTTAGCGCTAGCAGGCTCCTTTCAACTAAATAGGGTCCTATCATTTTGAGTGTTAGCAAGCTCTTTTCGATTAATTGGTTCCTTTCTACTTTAGCATTAACAAGCTCCTTTCTTTTTTAATGTTAATAAGATCCTTTCGAAAAGTTATAGGAGCTTGCTATTTATAAATTTATTTTGTTTAGCAGGATCTTATCAATTTTAAAGTACCTTCAACTTTTTTTACACACAATTCACCCCCCTCTTACATGTGTGTGCTTTACCATTTCATATCAAAACAAGGCTTCACACTTATTGTGTTTTACAACACATGATAGATCATGGCAAACAATTTGAGAAGCCTTTAAGGACAATCTGTCTCAAAGCCTACTTACTTCAATGGAAACAACTACTCATACTAGAAAGAGAGAATGACAATCTATCTCCAATCTGTAGATATTGAAGTTTGGAAAGCCATTAGATTTGGCGCTACATTTTATAGAAAACGTAGAAGTATGGTCTGATGCTGACAAAAGAAATGCATAACTAAATGCTAAAGCAAAACATCATCTAATATGTGCACTATCTCCAGAAGAATATGAGAATATATCCTACTGCTCTACAGTAAAGGAAATGTGGGGTAAATTACAAGCCACCTTTGAAGGAATGAATGAGGTAAAGAAACATAGAATAAGCCTTTTAGTGCATCAATACGAAACTATTGTTATGAAACAGGGAGAAACTATAGATGAATTCTTCAAACAATTCAACAACATCATCACGACCTTAAAGAACTTAGGAAAGATATATCCCAATGATGAGCTTATAACTTAGATTCTAAGATCACTACTAGAGGAATGGAGACCTAAGGTGACAACTTTAGAAACTGCAAAGGATTTTGATACCATCTCACTCGACTGGCTAAGAGGAAACTTGATCATTTATGAACAAACATAGGTGAGATGAAGGATCCTCCTACAGAAAAGGAATGGCATTAAAAGCAACTGATGAATTCAACAGTGATGAAAGTGACACTAAGTTACAAATAGATGGAGATGACGAGTTCAACTTCATGGTAAGAAAATATGTCCATTTCTATAAAAAGAAGTTGATGAAGAAAAGAGAAGGAAATAAGAAAGCTGGGAATAATATATTCCTATTAAAAGGAGGCAGCAACAATAGCAATAGACAAATTAATCAAATCCTATGCTATCATTACAAGAAGCATAGACACAGAAGACCCAAATGTCCTCTTCTTCAAAAGGAAAAGTCAAATAACAGAAAACCTAGAAAGCAAGTGATGACTATAGCCTGGTTAGATGAGGATTCTGAAAATTTTTGAAGAAGAAGAGCCAAAAGAAGTTAGCAACGTTTGCTTCATGACTGAATCAAGAGACGATGAGGTATATTATTCTGACTCTGATATTGAAGTTGATGAGTTGAAAATTGCATATCATGAAATGTATGATCAATACACAAAGTTGACAGTGAAGTATTTCAAAGTTGAGAAGTCCAAGAACAATTAAGAATCCTTGAAGAATAAGATTAAATCATTAGAATCCATAAATGAAAATCTGATAACCAAGAATATGTCTCTTGAGGATGATTATAAGCAAAAGATTTCTAGAAAGGAAGTTATGGAAGAAAGATTAGTCAAGTTGGAAAATAATTTGCTTGAGAATGATTCTGATAAAGTGAAACAGCTAGAAGAAAAGGTTGTCAGTCTAGAACTTGAGAAAGAGAAATTTGCAGGAAAGATCTTATCTCTAGAAAAGATCTTGCAAAGTTCGTTGATGGAAACCATGATGCACTACTTGGTAGTGGTAAATGCATTTTTTATAAATCTATAATAGGTTACAATGAAAATAATAATGTTAGGTCATACAAGAATTTCTTTGTTAAATCTAACAGTAGCTATAGTTAAAATAGTAAGAACCTGATACATAGTAGAAATTATAACAATTCTTATTTATCTATTTTATGCTTCTACTACAGTAGACAAGGTCATATTAGTCATTCTTGTAAATTTCATAAAATGAAGAAATTATCTCAAATGTATGTTTGGAGACCGATAGGTCAAGCTACTTATCTAAAAGGACTAAGAAAAATTTGCTACCTAAAATGAGATAATACTTTCTACAGAAATGCTTCAAAACATAAACAAACGAAAAATCAATGGATAGTTGATAGTGGTTGTTCAAGACACATGGCAGGTGAAATATCACACTTCAACTACATTGAAAGAAAAGACCGAGGTAATGTTGTCTTCGTCGATAAAAACAAGGCAAAAGTCACCGAAATTGGTAAAATCGGTTACTAACTTTACTTATAATGATAATATTCTTTATGTTGATGGATTGAAGCATAACTTATACCAATTGCCATCTCGCTTCTACCAGAATCGAAGCCAATACCTTCTATGCATCACATTGTCACTACACATACTGTGCTCAACTAGAAGATATGTCTTTATAAAATGTCAAATTTTTTTCTACTATAGAAAAGGATTCTTTTATCTGGCATAGAAAATTTAGACATGCTAGTATGAGCATTTTATCAAAATGGTACAAAAATGAGTTAGTAAGAGAACTATCGACTTTGAAGTTTGAAAGCAATCAGGTTTGTGAGGCTAATTTGAAAGGTCAATAAGCTAGAAGCAACTTTCCTCCTAAAAATATCACGTCTACTAACCAACCGCTTGAACTTATGTATATGGATTTATTTGGTCCCACTAGGACTCAAAGTTTTGGTGCTAAACCTTACAGTTTTCTTTTAGTAAATGATTATTCTAGATTTATTATAGTTGTGATTTGCATTATGTTTTAGTGTGTAATTTGTTAGGCATTTAGTGTGAATTTAAGTGCTGAGTGTGTATTTATAGTTTAATTGTGTTAGTTTATGATTTATGGGTTAGTATGAGTCTTTGAGCTTAATTATTATATTTTTGAGGTACTTTGATGTATTTGTTAGTGTTTTAGGGTAAACGACAAAGAACGGAAAAGTTGCAAAG
>JAOQML010000004.1:1418317-1432355 GCA_027568935.1 Erythroxylum urbanii
TTATCATGCTTCACAGCATCATGCTCCACCATAAAAGCATACCCACTCAGAATAAACCAATTCCAAGCCTTTCACTTCTGCACATGTCAAAAATAACCTTGCTGAAAAAAAATTATGGTGCAACTCCTATGTTTGGCTTTCCTGGAAATTCATCAGCCATCGACATAAATTTCACCACACACCTTGCATCAATGCCAAACAAATGCCCGTGTGCAAACTTGTGGACTCGCTAACAGTAACACATCCTCTATGATGGCAACTTTGGGATTAACGGCATGCCATGAGGATGTACATGCCCCCTTTTAGAGAACAAAATCATCAATGGAGATAATGTTAGTTACATTGTCAGTCTCTCCATTAATTGACCCAGAGCCTCTTGCCGAACCCGCTCCACCTCTCGGACAATTTTTCTTCACGTGCCCATATTGTCCACACGTTCAGCATACAACGCTGATATCAGAGATTTGCCTGCCTTTCAATACCTTGTGTAACCTCGACTAAATCAAAATTTTCTTGACTTGCACTTGCCACAAACCAAAATTGATTCTCCCATCGAATTTCTCCACTTCAAACCTGATAGGATTTGAAGCCCTATTTCCTAACATTTTTTCTGTGCTCTTCTGCCTTGATGAATTTTATCGTAGAAATGAACAGTACACCAGGTAAGTTCCCAGGAAAGAGAGGTGGGTCACAACGAATACACTTAAATACCAAGTCTTTTCTTAGCCAGAACTTTCCTAGACATGTACTTCCACACTACTACACCAAAGCTTCACCGCACCAAATGAACCTTTCTCAAGAAACCCTTTTCTGATGTGGAAGATCAGTCAAAACTGCGACCACAGAGCATACTCAGAATTTCAAGAAAAAACACACCTTGGCTCTGATACCAATTATCGGGAATTTAGACCTCCCAAACTCACACCCAAGGATATTTTATTGTCAAAAATAACAGAAAATAGAGAAATAATAACAACACAAGAAATTTACGTGGAAACTCCCAAACCGGAGAAAAAACCACGGGCATCGAGAAGAAAATCTACTATGTGAAAAATTCTTACAATCACATAATTTTTTCTCTCACCCAATATCCCAATACACCAATACACCCACAAAGAAATACCTAAAACAAATCCTCCAACTCTCACCTCAAAAGAGGAATTTAACTAGAGTCAAATTTGTCATACAAATCTTTAACTTTGAATTGGTGCACCAACTAAGAAGGTAACACCCTCCTTATATAGTCAAGAGCCTTGCCCCAATTGTTTTCCCCAACCAATATGGGACAACTAAAGGAGCCAAACTCAACAATCCTTTTCATAGGAATTTCTTATAGAAACAGCATACCTCAGGATATGAATGGCTGAGAAACAAAGAATGCTTTGAATTTGGAAAACTAGATTGTCTCAATATTTTTTCGAATCCTTCATCTGGCCAAGCTTTTCCATAGCAATTTCTTATAGAAACAGCATACTTCAGGATATGAACAGCTAAGAAACAAAGAACGCTTTGGAGTTGGCAAACAAGATTGCCTCATTATATTTTCGATTCCTTCATCTTCCCAAGCCTTTCAATAGGAAGTTTTTATAAAAACATAATATCTCAGGATATGAATAGCTGAAAAAGAAAGAATGCTTTGGATTTGGCAAACTAGATTATCTCATTATTTTTTCGAATCCTTCATCTGCCCAAGTATTTCCATAGACATTTTTTATAAAAATAACAGATCTCTGGATATGAATAGCTGAAAAAAAAAGAATGCTTTGGATTTGGCAAACTAGATTGTCTCATTATATTTTCAAATCCTTCATCTGCCTAAGCCTTTCTATAGGAATTTTTTATAAAAATAGCATACCTCATGATATGAATAGCTGAGAAACAAAGAATGCTTCAATTTGGTAAACTAGATTGTCTCGTTATTTTTTCGAATCCTTCATCTGCCCAAGCTTCTCTATAAGAATTTTTTGTAAAAACGACATACCGCAGGATATGAATAGCTGAGAAACAAAGAGTGCTTTGGATTTGACAAAATTGATTGGCTCAATATTTTTTCGAATCCTTCATCTGCACAAGCCTTTCTATAGGAATTTTTTATAGAAACATCATACCTCAAGATATGAATGGCTGAGAAACAAAGAATGCTTTAAATTTGGAAAACTAGATTGTCTTAATATTTTTTCGAATCCTTCATCTGGCCAAGCCTTTCCATAGAATTTTCTTATAGAAACATCATACTTCAGGAAATGAATAGCCGAGAAATAAAGAATGCTTTGGATTTGGCAAACTAGATTGCCTCATTATTTTTTCGATTCCTTCATCTGCCCAAGCCTTTGAATTGGAAGTTTTTATAAAAATAGCATACCTCAGAATATGAATAGTTGAGAAAGAAAAAATGCTCTGGATTTGGCAAACTAGATTGTCTCATTATTTTTTCAAACCCTTCATCTGCCCAAGCATTTCCATAGAAATGTTTTATAAAAATAGCATATCTCAGGATATGAATAGCTGAAAAACAAAGAATGCTTTGGATTTGGCAAACTAGATTGTCTCATTATGTTTTCGAAACCTTCATCTGCCCAAGCCTTTTCATAGGAATGTTTTTATAAAAATAACATATCTCAGGATATGAATAGCTGAGAAACAAAGAATGCTTTGGATTTGGAAAGCTAAATTGTCTCGTTATTTTTTCGAATCTTTCATTTGCCCAAGTCTTTCCATAGCAATTTTTTATAAAAACAACATACCTCTGGATATGAATTGCTAAGAAACAAAGATTGCTTTGGATTTGACAAACTAGATTGTCTCATTATTTTTTCGAACCATTCATTTGCCCAAGCCTTGCTATAGAAATTTTTTATAAAAACAACATATCTCATGATATGAATAGTTGAGAAACAAAGAATGCTTTTGATTTGGCAAACTAGATTGCCTCATTATTTTTTTGATTCCTTCATCTGCGTAAGCCTTTCCTTAGGAATTTTTTTATAAAAATAGCATACCTCAGGATATGAATAGCTGGGAAAGAAAGAATGTTTTGGATTTGGCAAACTAGATTATCTCATTATTTTTTTGAATTCTACATCCGCCCAAGTCTTTCTATAGAAATTTTTTGTAAAAATAGCATACCTCAAGATATGAATAGCTGAAAAATAAAGAATGCTCTGGGTTTGACAAACTATATTGTCTCATTATTTTTTCAAGTCCTTCATCTAACTAAGCCTTTCAGTGGGAATTTTTTCTAAGAACATAATACCTCAAGATATGAATAGTTGAGAAACAAAGAATGCTTTGGATTTGGCAAACTAGATTGCTTCATTATTTTTTCGAATCCTTCTTCTGACCAAGTCTTTCCATAGGAATTTTTTTATAAAAAGGCATAGCTTAGAATATGAATAGCTGAGAAACAAAGAATGCTTTGGATTTGGCAAAGTAGATTGTCTTATTATTTTTTCGAATCCTTCATTTGCCTAAGCCTTTCTATAGAAAATTTTCATAAAAACAGCGTACCTTAGGATATGAATAGCTGAGAAACAAAGAATGATTTGGATTTGGCAAACTAGATTGCCTCATTATTTTTTCAAATCCTTCATCAACCCAAGCCTTTCTATATGAATTTTTTCATAAAAACAGCATAACTCAGGATACGAATAGTTGGGAAAGAAAGAACACCTTGGATTTGGCAAACTAGATTGTCTCATATTTTTTCAAATCCTTCATCTGCCCAAGCTTCTTCATATGAATTTTTGGTAAAAATGGCATACCGTAGGATATGAATAGCTGAGAAACAAAGAATGCTTTGGATTTGGCAAACTAGATTGTTTTATTATTTTTTTGAATCCTTCATTTGCTTAAGCCTTTCCATAGAATTTTTTTAATAAAAATAGCATACATTAGGATATGAATAGCTGAGAAACAAAGAATGCTTTGGACCTAGCAGACTAGATTGCCTAACTTTTTTTCCGAATCCTTCATCTGCTCAACTATTTA
This sequence comes from Erythroxylum urbanii, assembly GCA_027568935.1. Lineage (NCBI taxonomy): Eukaryota > Viridiplantae > Streptophyta > Magnoliopsida > Malpighiales > Erythroxylaceae > Erythroxylum > Erythroxylum urbanii. Next base: position 1,422,305 of record JAOQML010000004.1, read on the forward strand.
AATAGGAATTTTTTATAAAAATAGCATACCTCAGGATATGAACAGCTAAGAAACAAAGAATGCTTTGGATTTGGAAAACTAGATTGTCTCCTTATTTTGCGAATCCTTCATCTGCCCAAGCATTTCTATAGGAATTTTTTATAAAAATAGCATACCTCAGGATATGAATAGTTAAGAAACAAAGAATGCTTTGGATTTGGCAAATTAGATTCCCTCATTATTTTTTCGAATCCTTCATCTGCCCAAGCCTTTCCATAGGAATTTTTTATAGAAACAACATACCTCAGGATATGAATGGCTGAGAAACAAAGAATGCTTTAAATTTGGAAAACTAGATTGTCTCAATATTTTTTCGAATCCTTCATCGGGCCAAGCCTTTCCGTAGAAATTTCTTATAGAAACAGCATATTTAAAGATATGAATAGCTGATAACAAAGAATGCTTTGGATTTGGCAAACTAGATTGTCTCGTTATTTTTTCGATTCCTTCATCTGCCCAAGTCTTTTAATAGGGATTTTTTATAAAAATAGCATACCTCATGATATGAATAGCTGGAAAAAAAAGGATGTTTTGGATTTGGCAAACTAGATTGTCTCATTATTTTTTCAAATCCTTCATCTACCCAAGCATTTCCATAGAAATCTTTTATAAAAATTGCATATCTCAGGATATGAATAGCTGAAAAACAAATAATGCTTTGGATTTGGCAAACTAGATTGTCTCATTATGTTTTCGAATATTTCATCTACCCAAGCCTTTCCATAGGAATTTTTTTATAAAAACAGCATCCCTCAGGATATGAATAGCTGAGAAACAAAGAATGCTTTAGATTTGGCAAGCTAGATTGTCTCGTTATTTTGTCGAATCCTTCAATTTTCCAAGTCTTTCCGTAGGAATTTTTTATAAAAACATCATACCTCTAGAAATGAATAGCTGAGAAACAAAGAATGCTTTGGATTTGACAAACTAGATTGTCTAATTATTTTTTCGAATCCTTCATCAGTCCAAGCCTTCCCATTGAAATTTTTTATAAAAATAGCATACCTCATTATATGAATAGTTGAGAAACATAGAATGCTTTGGTTTTGGAAAACTAGATTGCCTCATTATTTTTTCGATTCCTTCATCTGCCAATCCTTTCTATAGAAATTTTTTTATAAAAGCAGCTATCTTAGGATATGAATAGCTGAGAAATAAAGAATGTTTTGTATTTGACAAAATAGATTGTCTCATTATTTTTTCGAATCTTTCATCTGCCCATGCCTTTCTATAGAATTTTTTATAAAAATAGCATATCTTAGGATATGAACAGCTGAAAAACAAAGAATGCTTTGGATTTGACAAAATAGATTGTCTCATTATTTTTTTGAATCATCCATCTGCCCAAGCCCTTCCTTAGGAATTTTTTTATAAAAACATCATACCTCAGGATATGAATAGCTGAGAAATAAAGAATGCTTTGAATTTGCCAAGCTAGATTGTCTCGTTATGTTTTCGAATCCTTCATTTGCCCAAGCCTTTTCATAGGAATTTTTTATAAAAAACAGCATACCTCAGGATATGAATAGCTGAGAAACAAAGAATGCTTTGGATTTGGCAAACTAGTTTGTCTCATTATTTTTTCGAATCCTTCATCTACCCAAGTCTCTATTGGAATTTTTTATAAAAATAGCATACCTCAGGATATGAATAGCTAAGAAACAAAGAATGCTTTGGATTTGGCAAACTAGATTGCCTCATTATTTTTTTGATTCCTTCATCTGCCCAAGCCTTTCCATAAGAACTTTTTATAAAAACAACATACCTCAGGACATGAATAGCTGAGAAACAAAGAATGTTTTGGATTTGACAAACTAGATTGTCTTATTATTTTTTCGAATCCTTCATCTGCCCAAGCCTTTCAATAAATTTTTTTTATAAAAACAGCATACCTCAGGATATGAATGCTGAGAATCAGAGAATGCTTTGGGTTTGGCAAACCATAATGCCTTGTTATTTTTTCAAATCTTTCATCTAACCAAGCCTTTCCATAGGATTATTTTATAAAAACAACACACCTCATGATATGAATAGCTGAGAAACAAAGAATGCTTTGAATTTGGCAAATTTGATTGTCTCATTATTTTTTTGAATCCTTCTTCTGCCCAAGCCTTTCCATAGAAATTTTTTGTAAAAACAGCGTACGTTAGGCTATGAATAGCTGATAAACAAAGAATGCTTTGGATTTGGCAAACTAGATTGTCTCATTGTTTTTTTTGAATCCTTCTTCTGCCCAAGCCTTTCCATAGAAATTTTTAATAAAAATAGCATACCTCAGGATATGAGTAGTTGAGAAATAAAGAATGCTTTGGATTTGGCAAACTTGATTGCCTCATTTTTTTTCGAATCCTTCATTTGCCCAAGCCTTTCCACAGGAATTTTTTTATAAAAACAGCGCACCTCTAGATATGAATAAATGAGAATCAACGAATGCTTTGGATTTGGCAAACTAAATTGTCTTGTTATTTTTTCGAATCCTTCATCTACCTATGCCTTTCTATAGGAATTTTTTATAAAAACAGCAAACCTCATGATATGAATAGCTGAGAAACAAATAATGCTTTGGATTTGGCAAACTAGATTGTCTCATTATTTTTTCGAATCCTTATTCTGCCCATGCCTTTCTGTAGGAATTTTTTGTAAAAACTGCATACCTCAGAATATGAATAGCTGAGAAACAAAGAGTGCTTTGGATTTGGCAATATCTCATTGTTTTTTCAAATCCTTCATCTGCCCAAGCCTTTTCGTAGAAAGTTTTTATAAAAACAACATACCTCAAGTTATGAATAGTTGAGAAACAAAGAATGCTTTCGATTTGGCAAACTAGATTGCCTCATTATTTTTTCGATTCCTTCATCTGTTCAAGCCTTTTCACAGGAATTTTTTATAAAAACAGCATACCTCAGGATATTAATAGCTGAGAAATACAGAATGTGTTGGATTTGACAAACTAGATTATCTCATTATTTTTTCGAATCCTTCCTCTGTCCAAGCCTTTCCATAAATTTTTTTTTATAAAAACAGCATTCCTCAGGATATGAATAGCTGAGAATCAAAGAATACTTTGGATTTGGAAAATTAGAATGCCTTGTTATTTTTTTGAATCCCTCATCTAACCAAGCCTTTCCGTAGGAATTTTTTTATAAAAACAGCATATCTCATGATATGAATAGTTAAGAAACAAAGAATGCTTTGGATTTGGCAAACTAGATTGTCTTATTATTTTTTTGAATCCTTTATCTGCCCAAGCCTATCCATAGGATTTTTTAATAAAAACAGCATACCTCAGGATATGAATAGCTGAGAAACAAAGAATGCTTTAGATTTGGCAAACTAGATTGTCTCATTATTTTTTCGAATCCTTTTTCTGCCCAAGCCTTTCCATAGAAATTTGTTATAAAAACAGCATACCTCAAGATATGAATAGCTGAGAAACAAAGAATGCTTTGGATTTGGCAAATTTGATTACCTCATTGCTTTTTCGAATCCTTTGTCTGCCCAAGCCTTTTCATAGGAATTTTTTATAAAAACAACATACATCAGGATTTAAATAGCTGAGAAACAAAGAATGCTTTGGATTTGGCAAACTAGATTGTTTCATTTTTTTTCGAATCTTTCATCTGCCCATGCCTTTCTATAGGAATTTTTTATAAAAACAACATACCTCAGGATATGAATAGCTGAGAAACAAAGAATGCTTTGGATTTGGCAAACTATATTGTCTCATTATTTTTTCGAATCCTTAATCTGTCCAAGCCTTTCTGTAGGAATTTTTTGTAAAAACTGCATACCTCAAGATATGAATAGCTGAGAAACAAAGAGTGCTTTGGATTTGGCAAATTGGATTGTCTCATTGTTTTTTCGAATCATTCATCTGCCCAAGCCTTTCCGTAGAAATTTTTTATAAAAACATCATACCTCAAGTTATGAATAGTTGAGAAACAAAGAATGCTTTGGATTTGGCAAACTAGATTGCCTCATTGTTTTTTCGATTCCTTCATCTACCCAAGCCTTTCCATAGGAATTTTTTATAAAAATAGCATACCTCAGGATATGAATAGCTGAGAAACACATAATGTTTTGGATTTAACAAACTAGATTATCTCATTATTTTTTCGAATCTTTCCTCTGCCCAAGCCTTTCCATAGAAATTTTTTATAAAAACAGCATACCTCAGGATATGAATAGCTGAGAATCAAAGAATACTTTGGATTTGGAAAACTAGAATGCCTTGTTATTTTTTCAAATCCTTCATCTAACCAAGCCTTTCCATAAGAAATTTTTTATAAAAATATAATACCTCATGATATGAATAGTTGAAAAACAAAGAATGCTTTGGATTTGGCAAACTAGATTGTCTTATTATTTTTTTGAATCCTCATCTGTCCAAGCCTTTCCATGTGATTTTTTAATAAAAATAGCATACCTTAGGATATGAATAGCTGAGAAACAAAGAATGCTTTGGATTTGGCAAACTAGATTGTCTCATTATTTTTTCGAATCCTTCTTTTGCCCAAGCCTTTCCATAGAAATTTGTTATAAAAACAGCATACCTCAAGATATGAATAGCTGAGAAACAAAGAATGCTTTGGATTTGGCAAACTTGATTGCCTCATTATTTTTTTCAAATCCTTCATCTGTTCAAGTCTTTCCATAGGAATTTTTCATAAAAACAACATACGTCAGGATATGAATAGCTGAGAAACAAAGAATGCTTTGGATTTGGCAAATTAGATTCTCTCATTATTTTTTTAAATCCTTCATCTGCCCATGCCTTTCTATAGGAACTTTTTATAAAAACAACATACCTCAGGATATGAATAGCTGAGAAACAAAGAATGCTTTGGATTTGGCAAACTAGATTGTCTCATTATTTTTTCGAATCCTTCATCTGCCCAAGTCTTTCGGTAGGAATTTTTTGTGAAAACTGCATACCTCAGGATATGAATAGCTGAGAAATAAAGAATGCTTTGGATTTGGCAAACTGGATTGTCTCATTGTTTTTTCGAATCTTTCATCTGCCCAAGCCTTTCCATGGGAATTTTTTGTAAAAACAGCATACGTCAGGATATAAATAGCCGAGAAGCAAAGAATGCTTTGGATTTGGCAAACTAGATTGTCTCATTATTTTTTCGAATCCTTAATCTGCCCAAGCCTTTCTATAGAAATTCTTTTATAATTTTTATACATAAATTGTAATAGTTCTTTTAATATTTACGTAAATTGTGTTTTATGACTTTATCATAATAGTTTTTTAATATTTTCAAAATTTGTGTTTTATGACTTTATTATAAGTATTTCTTTCACCTAAATCGTATTTTAATTAGTTTAATTTTATTTGTTTTACCATTTTTTCCTCCAATGAAACGTTCTTTAATCCTTTTAATGCCTAATTATAAATAAAATGTTTATTATAGGAGACAAAAATTAATAATTACTGTACTGTTCATCGAATAAATTTTTTTGTCGAGATTTTATCTTCGCCAATCATAATCTAAAGTAAAGCATAAGAGTATTGAGTATTGATTTTCTTTAATTAATTGTCTACAAACAGAACTGTATGCTTTGTCGCCTATGCAAGAAAAAGTACAGTGGAATATGATAGAAACTTTTAAACATCATTCAAAATTTAAAAATTTGTGAATTAGTACTTAAGTTGATATAGGTTAAATTTGTTGTATGATTTCATACCGAACTTCTACAACTTCTTCTTAAATTCTTTTGGCTTCTTCTTCTTATTCTTTCATAAAGTTTCAAAAAACTTCCATCTGTAAAATCACATTGAAGGTTAATAAAATTATGGATTATTTCATAATTCTTTTCATATTCTTTTATAAAAACAACGTACCTCAGGATATGAATAGCTGAGAAAGAAAGAATAATTTGGATTTGACAAACTAGATTGTCTCATTATTTTTCCGAATCCTTCATCTACCTAAGCCTTTCCATAGAAAATTTTGATTATCCAAAAATTTCCTCTCTTATCATTTACATATCCCGCAATCATAAAAGTATGAAATTCTATTTTTGTTTCATCAGGACCAGGTCCAACATATATCATCCCCTAAAATAAACATCTTTTTATATAATATTAATTTAAATGCCTTTTATGTATTAATTAAAAATATAAAATTCTTTACCTTCTTCAAATTGATGAAAGATTGGCATATATGAATAATACCAACCACTTGAGATTTGCTAACCATCTTTAATAGAACGCTTTCATCGACTAGTTGAAGTGGTTTGCCTGATTGATCATCATATATGCCAAATTCTTCGAAGGACTCTATCCCTACACTTTGATGATTCTGGTTTATATCGAGCTAAAAATGTCAACTATTAAATTAAAAAAACTAATGCAATAAGTGTATGAGTAAAATATATATAAATAATTTATATAAATTTTCAAATTTTAATATTATAAACTTTCTAAAAATATAAGTATTTATTAAATGAATTTAAGTTTCGTACCTTCACTTTCCTTTAGTACTTATGAAAGATCTTTTTGCCACATATATATCTCACTGTAACTTCTATTACTAAGCGATTGCTCATAATCTATTTATAAACATGACTAACTATAACTCATGCCATACTTGAATTAAAGGGATACCAACTTATTAAATCTTAAGGAGATAATATTTGAGTCTTCACACTTGATCCTGTCATTGCTATGTTGCACATTGCTTCAATCACCCCGAAATCGCATGCGCCCAACAAGTCCCTATTTACAAATAAAAAGAAACAAGACAAGTATTTTAATAGTTCTTTTAATATTTACATAAATTGTGTTTTATGACTTTATCATAATAGTTCTTTTAATATTTACGTAAATTGTGTTTTATGACTTTATCATAAGTATTTCTTTCACCTAAATCAGATTTTAATTAGTTTAATTTTATTTGTTTTAAATTTTTTTCTCCAATGAAACGTTCTTTGCTCCTTTTAATGCCTAATTATAAATAAAATGTTGATTATAGAAGACAAAAATTAATAATTACTGTACTGTTCATCTAAAAAATGATTTTGTCGAGATTTTTTCTTCGCCAGTCATAATCTAAAGTAAAACATAAGAGTATTGAGTATTAATTTTCTTTAATGAATTGTCTACAAACAAAACTATATGCTTTGACACCTATGCAAGAAAAAGTATAGTGGAATATGATAGAAACTTTTAAACATCAATCAAAATTAAAAAATTTGTGAACTAGTACTTAAGTTGATATGAGTTAAATTCCTTGCATGTCTTCATAACCAACTTCTCCAGCTTCTTCTGGAATTCTTTTGGCTTCTTCTTCTTCTTCTTTCATAAAATTTTCAAAAACTTCCATCTGCATAAGCACATTGAAGGTTAATAAAATTATGGATTATTTCATAATTCTTTTTAAATTCTTTTATAAAAACAACATACCTCAAGATGTGAATAGTTGAGTAACTGTAACATCCCATGTTTGGGGCTAGACCCCAAAATAGTGAATGAAGAGTACAGTGAGAAATTAGAAGTATATTGCATGCTCATGCATCATTGTATATTCACACACATGTGAATATTTATTTTTGATACATTAAAATGATTGTACATGCATTCATTGACATTTTCCACGTACAATTGAGTTATAATGCTATTAAAATGTGAATTGTGATTTTTAACTGTTGAAAATTGATTTGGAGGCTATTATTATTATTTCAAAATTTTTGGTGAATTTTAGGAAATTTCTGAAAATTTGGGGTATTTTTGGACTAGGAAAAATAAGAAACAAATAGACTAATAGCATTGTGACGTGTGGCAGTACAAATAAGTGACAAATGGTCTACATGCATTGGTGACATATGGCAGTGAAATAGCAATCCACATAGATCATGTTTTGGTTAGGGAGAGAATACAGAAGTTGTTGTTCTTTATTGAAACATTCAACACCGAAAACTCTCTTCCATGTTCTTCATCGCTGAATAGCTTGTTGACTAGGTTGCATGTGATTTTGAAGAGTTGGAGTGAAAACAAGTAAGTTGTGCTTTCATTTTCGTGGTTATAATAATGATAAATGACAAAGAGATGATGTTTTCATGCATACGTAAGTGACTGTAGGTTCTGTTTTGGTTTGTGGGTTGTTACTATTCATGAAAACAAAATTTGCAGTAGAGAGAAAGGAGGAAGAAGGTGATGGTTTACATGAATGGTTTTGGTACTTGTAATTAATCTTGTATTTTGAGTTGTTTTTGAGCAAGGTGAGTTGGAATGGGAGTGGAAATATAGAGAATATAAGTTAGAAATGGTGTAGAAGAAGGTGAAAAAAAATGCATACGAAGAAAGTAAGATAGAAAACAATGAAAACATGCAGAGGGTACGGAATTTGCGTGAACAATAATATGCGTTTTTGGAAGATTATATTGAATCTTGGATTTTTGATTTGTTTGAGTTATGATGAGCTGAAATAGAAGTAAAAGAGTTGATTTAAGTGTCATATGTGTTAACTGAATAAGAAAGAAGTGAGAAAATTCGGAAAAAAAAGGAAGAAGATGAAGACTGCGTTTTTGAGAGAAGAGAGGAGGAGTTGCACTCGATGTTTTTTTCCAAAACCGAACTATGTTGCTTCTTTTAGCCACAACTTTGTCATTTGATCTCCAAATGACTTGGAACTTGAACCAATAGACTCCTAAGACATTGTTCTTTCTTTCTGTAAAAATTTAGAGCCATCTGAATTGATTTGAAAAAGATTGATTGGATGAAAGTAAGGAAATGTGCTAGAATGTTATGAACTGGAGAATTTTCACTAAACATACTTCGGTATTTTGATTATATCTTGATCTGTAGATCTCCAAATGAGTTTATTCTTAATTCATATTAAACTTAAGACTTATGTCTACAACTTTCTTAGGGAAGACAATTTTTAATTATGTCTCTAAGACTTTCAAAATTGGCATGAAATTGAATCTTGGCTTAGGCTGTAGCACTACCAGTGATAGAAATCATATCTTATAGTTATTGAATAAACTATATTGATGTAGGCCGAATTAGACTAAGGTGTCCTCATCAAAGATGTAGCTTATTCTCTTAACTTTAAATTGGTATAAAGTTTGTAATTTTTGGATATTGGAATTGAGAGATATGAGTTGTACAACTTGACTGCATGATCATGCTCTAGTCAAAATTCCAAATGTACATAGTCTGTGGTATTTTGAGCATAACTCATAGAATAGAGGAACAATTTTCTAGAATAAAGTATTACAGAAATACATCATTTTCTTGATCTTATTGCTTATGCAAAGTTGACCCTAATGAGATACTTTCAGCAAAAGCTGGAATAATGAATGAGTGTGTGGATTTTGACATTATTGGAGTACATCAATTTGTTACAGAAAGATACCTAAGAATTCGTCATTGCACATGCATGATACATGATACATTTATACCTGTGTTTACTCAACTATATAAGCAGTACAGTAATGTGAAATTGTATTAATGTATATAGGAGAGCAAGTAGCGCAACCACATTCTGATATTGCCGGAACATCAAGGCAGTAGGCTTTAGGGAGCAATTGTGAGTAATCTAGACGGTCTCACTTAATTATTTGTTTGCTTAATTTCTGATTTGAATTATCATTTATGAATGTTATTTGATTGTTGAATTCCGAACACAAATGTTCGATGATTATGATCTGATGATTGTGATATTGAAGTGTTCCTTGTATGTGAATTTGAAATAAATAAGTGATACTTCATATTATTGTTGAATTCCGGATTAAGGCCCGATGATAAATGTGATTGTGAAAGTAAAACTGAAATCAAGTAACTGATTGTATAAATATATATGAATGTGAAGCATTCCATTACATGAATGCATGAAATATAAAGACAATTGTGATCAGAGTTGTCAGTGTAAAGAGCTTAAAGCTCATAATGTGATCAGATCCTCAGGCTTAGTCGTGTACACAATTATATACATATAAGTTTGATTAAAAATCTTTACATTTAGATTTTAAATTCAACTTTTAAAAATAAAAAATATTTTAA
>JAOQML010000004.1:1432455-1442664 GCA_027568935.1 Erythroxylum urbanii
AGATTTGTATGACAAATTTGACTCTAGTTAAATTCCTCTTTTGAGGTGAGAGTTGGAGGATTTGTTTTGGGTATTTCCTTATGGGTGTATTGGTGTATTGAGATATTGAATGAGAGGAAATTTTGTGTGATTGTAAGAATTTTTCACATAATGGATTTTCTTCTCGGTGACGGTGATTTTTTCTCCGATTTGGGAGTTTTCACGTAAATTTCTTATGATGTTATGATTTCTCTATTTTTTGTTATTTTTTACTATAAAATATCCTTGGATGTGGGTTTGAAAGGTCTAAATTCCCAACAAGGTATGGTAGATAAAGGATTCGAAAAAATAATAAGGCAATCTAGTTTGCCAAATCCAAAGCATTCTTTATTTCTCAGCTATTCATATCCTGAGGTATGCTATTTTTATAAAAAATTCCTATGGAAAGGGATGGGTAGATGAAGGATTTGCAAAATAAGGAGACAATCTAGTTTTCCAAATCTAAAGCATTCTTTATTCCTCAGCTATTCATATCCTGAGGTATGTTGTTTTTATAAAAAATTCCTATGGAAAGGCTTGAGCAGATGAAGAATTCAAAAAATAATGAGGCAATCTAGTTTGTCAAATCCAAAGCATTCTTTATTTTTCAGCTATTCATCTCCTAAGGTATGCTGCTATTATACAAAATTTCCACGGAAAGGCTTGGGTAGATGAAGGATTTGAAAAAATAATGAAGCAATCAAGTTTGTCAAATCAAAAGCACTCTTTATTTCTCAGCTATTCATATCTTGCGGTATGCCGTTTTTACAAAAAATTCCTACGGAGAAGCTTGGGCAGAAGAAGGATTCGAAAAAATAATGAGATTGTCAAATCCAAGCATTCTTTGTTTTTCAGCTATTCATATCCTGAGGTATGCTGTTTTTGTAAAAAAATTTCCTATAGAAAGGCTTGGGCAGATGAAGGATTCGAAAACATAATGAGAAAATATAGTTTTCCAAATCCAAAGCATTCTTTGTTTTTTAGCTATTCATATCCTAAGATATGCTATTTTTATAAAAAAAGTCTATGGAAATGCTTAGGCAGATGAAGGATTCGAAAAAATAATGAGATAATCTAGTTTGCCAAATCCAAAGCATTATTTCTTTCTCAGCTATTCATATCCTGAGATATGCTATTTTTATAAAAAATTCATATTGAAAGGCTTGGCAGATGAAGGAATCGAAAAAATAATGAGGTAATCTAGTTTGCCAAATCCAAAGAGTTCTTTGTTTCTCTGCTATTCATATCCTGAAGTATGCTGTTTCTATAAGAAATTGCTATGGAAAGGCTTGGCCAGATGAAGGATTCGAAAAAATATTGAGACAATATAGTTTTCCAAATTTAAAACATTCTTTGTTTCTTAGCCATTCATATCATGAGATATGCTATTTCTTTAAAAAATTCGTATGGAAAGGCTTGGCAGATAAAGGATTTGAAAAAATAATGAGGCAATTTAGTTTGCCAAATCCAAAGCATTATTTGTTTCTTAATTATTCATATCCTGAGGTGTGATATTTTTATAAAACTATTCCTATGGAAAGGCTTGGGCAGATGAAGAATTCGCAAAATAAGGAGACAATCTAGTTTGCCAAATTCAAAGCATTCTTTGTTTCTCAGCTATTCATATCCTGAGGTATGCTGTTTTTATAAAAAATTCCTATAGAAAGGCTTGGCAGACGAAGGATTCGAAAAAATAATGAGGCAATAGAGTTTGCCAAATCCAAAGCATTCTTTGTTTCTCAGCTATTCATATCCTGAGGTATGTTGTTTTTATAAAAAATTTCTATAGAAAGGCTTGGGCAAATGAAGGATTTGAAAAAATAATGAAACAATCTAGTTTGCCAAATCCAAAGCATTAGTTGCTTCCCAGCTATTCATATTCTGCGGTGTGCCAATTTTACAAAACATTCCTATGGAGAAGCTTGGGCAGATGAAGGATTCGAAAAAAAAAGAGACAATCTAGTTTGCCAAATCCAAAGCATTCTTTGTTTCTCAGCTATTCATATCATGGGGTACGCTATTTTTATAAGAAATTGATATGGAAAGGCTTGGCCAAATGAAGGATTCGAAAAAATATTGACACAATTTAGTTTTCCAAATTCAAAACATTCTTTGTTTCTCAGCCATTCATATCTTGGGGTATGCTGTTTCTATAAAAAATTCGTATGGAAAGGCTTGGCAGATGAAGGATTCAAAAAAATAATGAGGCAATCTGGTTTGCCAAATCCAAAGCATTCTTTGTTTCTCAACTATTCATATCTTGAGGTATGCTATTTTTATAAAAAAATTCCTATGGAAAGGCTTGGGCAGATGAAGGATTTGCAAAATAAGGAGACAATCTAGTTTGCCAAATCCAAAACATTCTTTGTTTCTCAGCTATTCATATCCTGAGGTATGTTGTTTTTATAAAAAATTCCTATGGAAAGGCTTGGCAGATGAAGGAATCAAAAAAATAATGAGGCAATCTAATTTGCCAAATCCAAAGCATTCTTTCTTTCTCAGCTATTCATATCTTGAGGTATGTTGTTTTTCTATAAAAAGGCTTGGGCAGATGAAGGATTCGAAAAAATAATGAAACAATCTAGTTTGCCAAATCCAAAGCATTATTTGTTTCTCAGCTATTCATATCCTGCGGTATGCCGTTTTTACAAAAAATTCCTATGGAGAAGCTTGGGCAGATGAAGGATTCCAAAAAAATAATGGGACAATCTAGTTTGCCAAATCCAAAGCATTCTTTGTTTCTCAACTATTCATATCCTGAGGTATACTATTTTTATAAAAAAAATCCTATGGAAAGGCTTGGGTTGATGAAGGATTGGAAAAAATAATGTGGCAGTCTAGTTCGCCAAATCCAAAGCATTCTTTGTTTCTCAGCTGTTCACATCCTGAGGTATGCTGTTTTTATTAAAAATTCCTATAGAAAGGCTTGGGCAGATGAAGGATTCGAAAAAATAATAAGACAGTCTAGTTTGCCAAATCCAAAGCGTTCTTTGTTTCTCAGTTATTCATATCCTGATGTAGGCTGTTTTTATAAAAAATTCCTATGCAAAGGCTTGGGCAGAAGAAGGATTCGAAAAAATAATGAGGCAATATAGTTTGCCAATTCCAAAGCATTCTTTGTTTCTCAACTATTCATATCCTGAGGTATGTTGTTCTTGTAAAAAAATCTTATAGAAAGGCTTGGGCAGATGAAGGATTCGAAAAAATAATGACACAATCTAGTTTGCCAAATCCAAAGCGTTATTTGTTTTTCAGCTATTCATATTCTGCGGTATGTTATTTTTACAAAAAATTTCTATGGAAAGGCTTGGGCAGATGAGGGATTCGAAAAAATAATGAGACAATCTAGTTTGCCAAATCCAAAACATTATTTTTTTCTCAGCTATTTATATCCTGAGGTATGCTGTTTTTATAAAAAATTCCTATAAAAGGCTTGCGTAGATGAAGGAATTGAAAAAGTAATAAGGCAATCTAGTTTTCCAAATCCGAAGAGTTGTTTATTTCTCAGCTATTCATATCCTGAGGTATGCTGTTTTATAAAAAATTCCTATGGAAAAGTTTGGGCAGAAGAAGGATTCGAAAAAATAATGAGACCATCTAGTTTGTCAAATCTAAAGCATTCTTTGTTTCTCAGCTATTCATACCATGAGGTATGTTGTTGTTAAATAAAAATTCCTATGGAAAGGCTTGGGCAGATGAAGGATTCGAAAAAATAATGAGACAATCTAGTTTGCCAAATCCAAAGCGTTCTTTGTTTCTCAGCTATTCATATTCTGAGGTTTGTTGTTTTTATAAAAAATTCCAATGGAAATTTTTGGGCATATGAAAGATTCGAAAAAATAATGAGACAATCTAGCTTGCCAAATCCAAAGCATTCTTTGTTTCTTTGCTATTTATATCCTTAGGTTTGTTGTTTCTATAAAAAATTCCTATAGAAAGGCTTGGGCAGATGAAAGATTGGAAAAAATAACGAGACAATCTAGTTTGTCAAATCCAAAGCATTCTTTGTTTCTTAACTATTCATATCCTAAGATATGCTGTTTTTTTGAAAATTTCATACAGAAAGGCTTGGGCAGATGAAGGATTAGAAAAATTAATGAGAGAATCTAGTTTGCCAAATCTAAGCGTTCTTTGTTTCTCAGCTATTCATATCGTGAGGTACGCTGTTTTTATAAAAAAATTCCTATATAAAGGCTTTGGCAGACGAAGGATTTGAAAAAATAATGAGAGAATCTAGTTTGCCAAATCCAAAGCATTCTTTGTTTCTTAGCTATTCATATCCTAAGGTATGCTGTTTTTATACAAAATTCCTACAGAAAGGTTTGGGCAGATGAAGGATTTGAAAAGTTAATGAGACAGTCTAGTTTGTCAAATCCAAAGCATTCTTTATTTCTCAGTTATTTATATTTTGAGGTATGCTATTTTCATAAAAAATTCCTATGGAAAGGCTTGGGCAGATGAAGGATTCGAAAAAATAATGAGAGAATCTAGTTTGCCAAATCCAAAGTATTCTTTGTTTCTTAGCTATTCATATTGTCAGTATGCTGTTTTTATAAAAAATTCCTATAGAGAGACTTGGGTAGATGAAGGATTCGAAAAAATATTGAAACAATTTAGTTTGTCAAATCCAAAGCATTATTTGTTTCTCAGCTATTGATATCTTGATGTATGCTGTTTTTATAAAAAATTCATATGGAGAGGCTTTGGCAGATGAAAGATTCGAAAAAATAACGAGACAATTTAATTTGCCAAATCCAAAGCATTCTTTGTTTCTTAACTATTCATATCCTGAGATATGCTGTTTTTATAAAAAATTTCTACAGAAAAGCTTGGGTAGATGAAGGATTAGAAAAATTAATGAGAGAATCTAGTTTGCCAAATCCAAGCATTCTTTGTTTCTCAGCTATTCGTATCGTGAGGTACGCTGTTTTTATAAAAAATTCCTGTAGAAAGGCTTTGGCAGATGAAGGATTTGAACAAATAATGAGAGAATCTAGTTTGCCAAATCCAAAGCATTCTTTGTTTCTTAGCTATTCATATCCTGAGGTATGCTGTTTTTACAAAAAATTCCTACATAAAGGCTTGGGCAGATGAAGGATTTGAAAAGTTAATGAGACAATCTTTTTTGTCAAATCCAAAGCATTCTTTATTTCTCAGTTATTTATATTCTGAGGTATGCTGTTTTTATAAAAAATTCCTATAGAAAGGCTTGGGCAGATGAAGGATTCAAAAAAAAAAGAGACAATCTGGTTTGCCAAATCCAAAGCATTCTTTGTTTCTCAGCTATTCATATTATGAGGTATGCTATTTTGATAAAAAATTCCTATGGAAAGGCTTGGGTAGATGAAGGATTCGAAAAAATAATGAGACAATCTAGTTTGCCAAATCCAAAGCAGTATTTGTTTCTCAGCTATTCATATTCTGAGTATGCTGTTTTTATAAAAAATTCCTATGGAGAGACTTGGGCAGATGAAGGATTCGAAAAAATAATGAAACAATCTAGTTTGTCAAATCCAAAGCATTATTTGTTTCTCAGCTATTGATATCTTGATGTATGTTGTTTTTATAAAAAGATTCATATGGAGAGGCTTTGGCAGATGAAAGATTCGAAAAAATAACGAGACAATCTAGTTTGCCAAATCCAAATTTTTTGTTTCTCAGCTATTCATATCCTGAGGTATGTTGTTTCTATAACTGTCCAGACCACCTCGCTCACAAATATTGTCCACTTTGGGCCTTCAAGGGGGTGGATCTAGGCTTGTGTGTCAACAAGGACGCTTGGCCTCCATGGGGGATGAATTCAGGCCTATGGGCTACTGAGGACACTGGGCCTCCAATGGGGATGAAATGTTAGATTCTCATATCAATCGGAGAAGGGAATGAAGTAGGCCTTATAAGGCTATAGATAACTCTCCCTCAGAGTCATGTTTTCCTGGGTGAGTGTACGAGAAGAGCAAAACTGTGAGGGTTTGGCCGGGCCAAGGCCCAAAGAGGACAATATCTATAAGCGAGGTTGTTTAGGCTGTTACACAAAAATTCCCTCTCTTATCATTTTCATATCCCACGATCATAGCAACATGAAATTGTGTACATAAATTTAATAGTTCTTTTAATATTTACATAAATTATGTTTTATGACTTTATCATAATAGTTCTTTTAATATTTACATAATCATAAGTATTTCTTTCACCTAAATCAAAATTTAATTAGTTTAATTTTATTTTTTTAACTTTTTTTCTCCAATGAAACGTTCTTTACTCCTTTTAATTCCTAATTATAAATAAAATGTTGATTATAGAAGACAAAAATTGATAATTACTGTACTATTCATCTAAAAAATGATTTTGTAGAGATTTTATCTTCGCTAGTCATAATCTAAAGTAAAACATAAGAGTATTGAGTATTGATTTTCATTAATGAATTGTCTACAAACAGAACTGTATGCTTTGTCACCTATGCAAGAAATAGTATAGTGGAATATGATAGAAGCTTTTAAACATTAGTCCAAATTTAAAAATTTATAAATTATTGCTTAAGTTGATATGAGTTAAATTTCTTGCATGTCTTCATAACCAACTTCTCCAGCGTCGTCTCGAATTCTTTTGGCTTCTTATTCTTGTTCTTCCGTAAAATTTTCAAAATCTTCCATCTGTAAGATCACATAGAAGGTTAATAAAATTATGAATTATTTTGTAATTCTTTTCATATTATTTTATAAATACAACATTCTTCAGGATATGAATAGCTGATAATCAAAGAATACTTTAGATTTAGCAAATTTAGATTGTCTCATTATTTTTCCGAATCCTTTATCTGCCCAAGCCTTTCCATAGGAATTTTTGATGATCCAATAATTCCCTCTCTTATGATTTTCATATCCCACGGTCATAACAGCATGAAATTGTGTACAAAAATTTTAATAGTTCTTTTAATATTTACATAAATTGTGTTTTATGACTTTATCATAAGTATTTCTTTCACCTAAATCATATTTTAATTAATTTAATTTTATTTGCTTTAACTTTTTTTCTCCAATGAAACGTTCTTTACTCCTTTTAATGCCTAATTATAAATAAAATTTTGATTATAGAAGAAAAAAATTAATAATTACTATACTGTTCATCTAAAAAATAATTTTGTCGAGATTTTTTATTCGCAAGTTATAATCTAAAGTATAACCTAAGAGTATTGAGTATTGATTTTATTTAATGAATTGTCTACAAACAGAATTGTATGCTTTGTCACCTATACAAGAAAAAGTATAGTGGAATATGATAAAAGCTTTTAAACATCAGTCAAAATCTAAAAATTTATGAATTAGTACCTAAGTTGATATGAGTTAAATTTCTTGCATGTCTTTATAACCAACTTCGTTAGCTTTTTCTTGAATTCTTTTGGCTTCTTCTTCTTGTTCTTTCATAAAATTTTCAAAATCTTCCATCTGTAAAATCACATTGAATGTTAATAAAATTATGGATAATTTCGTAATTGTTTCATATTCTTTTATAAAAACAGCGTATCTTAGGATATGAATAGCTGAGAGACAAAGTATGTTTTGGATTTGGCAAACTAGATTGTCTCATTATTTTTCCGAATCCTTCATCTGCCCAAGCCTTTCCATAGGAAGTTTTGATGATCCAAAAATTCCCTCTCTTATCATTTCCATATCCCACGATTATAGCAGCGTGAAATTCTAGTTTTGTTTCATCAGGACCAGGTCTAGCATATATCATCCCCTAAAATAAACATATTTTTATGTAATATTAATTTAAATGCCATTTATGTATTAATTAAAAATATAAAATTCTTTGCCTTCTTCAAATTGATGAAAGATTGACATATATAAATAATACCAACCACTGGAGATTTGCTGACCATCTTTAATAGAGCGCTTTCATCAAACTATTGAATTGGTTTGTCCGATTAATCATCATATGTGCTAAATTCTTTGAAGGACTCTATCCCTACACTTTGATGATCCTGGATTATATCGAGTTAAAAATCTCAACTACTGCAATAAGTGTATGAGTAAAAATATATATAAATAATTTATAGAAAATTTCAAATTTTAAGATTATATACTTTCTAAAAATATAAGTATTTATTAAATGAATGTAAGTTTCGTACCTTTACTTTCCTCGAGTACTTATGAAAGATCTTTTTGCCACCTGTATACCTCACTGTAACTTCTGCTGCTAAGCAATTGCTCATAATCCATTTATAGACATGACTAATTATAGCTCCTCCCATACTTGAATTAAAGAGACACCAATTTATTAATTCTTAAGGAGATAATATTTGAATCTTCGCACCTGATCCTCTCATTGTAATGTTGTACATTGCTTCAATCACCCCCGAAATCACGTACGCCTAACAAATCCTTATTTACATATAAAAATAAATTAGACAAATATTTATAATATAAAAATTAAAATATGTAAAAAGAAGTTACCTTCATTTCCTTGGTTTGGGACTTCACTTAATATTATATTTATTTTTCTTGACCAATCACAATATTGGATGATATCATCATGAAGATCTTGAAACAAATAAAGCAAAAAAAATCAATTAATTAGCTTAAAATAATTTATTAATTAGATGATACTCGTAATAATTAAAGTTTAATTAAACAATTTTTTATTTTTAATTGTTTAATAAATTACCATTAATTTATAATGACTTACTAATACTTGGAGTTGGTCATGTGTTAGTGTTAGATTAGAGACTTTCTTAATTCTTAAATTTCTACCAGTCAACTGACCCAATTTATAAGAAAAGACCAGAATGGGATGGCGAAAAGAACAATAACTGATATTAATTTTATGTTATTTAAATTTAGTTTTAAAATATTTATTAATTTTATATGATTTTATTTTTGATTAATTACATTACATTACATTATAATTAGAAAGGCATTTTTATCTTTAGTAATTTAATGATTTAACTATTGTAAGAATATCTTGAGACTAGCTCTTTCTAAAATCTTTAATTACCATTATACATTAAAATTTTGGTTTCTAAAATGCTCTAACAAATTATAGTTGTTCTACGATTATATCTAAAATTTGACAATAACATTTTAATCAAATTAAATTTATGATAACTTATAATACAACATAATATATAAAACACAAATTATAGATAATTATTAATACATATACTTATTTTTTATGTGTCTAAATTATCACATATTGGATATAGTTTTGTTTGAATGAATTCAAATTATTCAATTAAATTTAACCAACTGTATAAAGTTTGGACATAATTTAACTCATTTCTGTTTTAAAAATAGGATGTATAAATAAAACAAGTTAATAATTTTAAGTTGGCACTCGAGACTTATAAAAGTCAAAAGTTCTAATACAACATTGTCTATTTTGGTAACTCAAATACTAAACTAATAGTTCTTTTAATATTTACATAAATTGTATTTTATGACTTTATCATAAGTATTTCTTTCACCTAAATCAGATTTTATTTAATTTAATTTTATTTGCTTTAACTTTTTTTCACCAATGAAACATTCTTTACTCCTTTTAATGCCTAATTATAAGTAAAATGTTGATTATAGAAGACAAAAATTAATAATTAATGTACTATTCATCTAAAAAATGATTTTGTCAAAATTTTATCTTCGCCAGTCGTAATCTAAAGTAAAACGTAAGAGTATTGAGTATTGATTTTCTTTAATGAATTGTCTACAGACAGAACTATATGCTTTATCACCTATGCAAGAAATAGTATAGTGGAATATAATAGAAGCTTTTAAACATCAATCAAAATTTAAAATTTTGTGAATTAGTACTTAAGTTGATATGAGTTAAATTTGTTGCATGTTTTTATAACCAACGTCTCCAGCTTTATCTTGAATTCTTTTGGCTTCTTGTTTCTATACCGTTACAGTGTGAGATCTTATGCGGTAGCAAAATGGTATCAGAGCCATATAACCACTTAGCCGTGGTATCAGAGACATATAACCACTTAGCCGTGGTATGTATGTGTGGACTCTTGTGTGAATCCCACTTAGCCGTGGTGTCACAGCCGTCTAAACTGAAAACGGCCTTCCAGTTACCTTTGTGGTACTGAGTATTGAACCTTTTAGGTATCAATTTTGCTCTTTCGAGAGTCTAGGATATCTGTGTGATATCTGCCAGTTTCCTTGTTTAGTGGTCAGGTAGTATTGGTTCATT
>JAOQML010000004.1:1456974-1468161 GCA_027568935.1 Erythroxylum urbanii
ATTTAAATTAAATAAACATATAATATTAAATTAAATTATTCATAATTCTTATTAATAATTAATACATCAAATAATTAAATAATATATTTAGTTGATATTAAATTAGATTATAAAAAAACAAAAAAACCGAATTTAAGTTTTATTCAAATTGCATTTGAATCAAATCTTACTTATTAATTTTAGGCGAGTCCGAGGGACGCCGACTAATATTACCATTCCTAATTCACAGGTTGTGTGGCGGGACGAGAATTCCATTTTTATCTTGAAATGTAATGCACGTTGGTAGGTGGGCAAAAAATCAGTTTTAAACTAAACCGATTTTCAATAATTTGGACAAAAGAAAAAATTTTATGACCTTAAACGAATTTGAAATTAAGTTTTTTTATCAAGCTGACCTAGAACTGAACCGGAATAGAAAACACCCAACTCAATTCAGAACTGGTTTGTTCGATTTTAACTAATAGCAAAGTGTCATTAAATTGCACAATCTTTTTCCTATCTCTTTTTCTCTGTAAAATCAATCAAAAAATTATAGTAAAGAAAACTAAATTATGGTTGTTTAGTTGAAGTTCAAACCAAACAAGTGGTAAGTCTACAACCAAATTGAAAAAACAAAAATACAACCATCAAATTCAAAGTCTCCAATAAAATTATAACAAGAAGCCACGAGGCATAAACATTACACCAAATCTAAAACCAGTAAACCACATTATTCATACTACAAATTCAAACCAAATAAAACATGCAAGAAATAACAAATTCTTCTTCATCAAATTCTTCATATCTCACTCTTTATGTCCCAATGACTCTATAATCTAGGGGAAAAAAACAAAAGATAACACAAATTAGCTAACACGCATATATCAATCAAAACTTAATACAATAAATTAGAATAAAGTGATGATTTTTTTTTAAAAATAATTTTTTTGCTTTTTATAAATTCAAATCGAAAAATTTTAATCGTTTTAAATATTTGGTGCTGATCAATTTTAAAATTTTAGACATTGTGTCCAATTAGCTCAACCCTAATCCTAATTTAATTTTAATTCGAAAAAATTTGATTAACCTAATTTAAATTCGGTAAAAAAAAATCTAACTCATATTTATTTTTTTCTGACGAAATTTTGCCAAACCTACGCGTCCTTGTAGACAAAACTTGCAGTTGGGTTGATAAACAAAAGGATACTGTTTGTCTGTTTCATGATTTTGGATCTACTTGGTTTCTCTGAAAACTTTATATATAATTGGACCTAGCCTAATTGGTCCCACTAAAACGAGCCTTACTCCACGACTGCTAATGTTTCAGCCCATTACACCAAACCAGATAATCCAATCCAAAGCTTTTACACTTTCACCTCATTTTCTGTGTTTTCGTCCCTACTTTCTCTGCCGAAATCGACAAAACTAGTGATAAAGATGTAAAGTCATGTTTTACAAAGTGCTAAGAGTGTCAATTTATTGTTATTATTATTATTATTTAACTAAGGTTTAAAAAAAGAGAATTTCTAAAAATTTTAAAATTAAAAAAATTAATTTTTTAAATTATAAATTTCTTTTTCTTTTTCGAAAAGCTCACCCAAGAACTTGGATTATAGTCACATTTTCAATGTGTTATGGTCAATATGTGACACCTTATCATCACTCTGCCCCATTTTAAATCTGGCAGCTTTAACTTTATTATGTTATGTGTATCCCTTTCATGGCGTTCGCCAAGATTGACAATGAGATACTTTGTATCTCCACCAATGTTTTGTCTTTTTCACCATATGATGATGAGATTCACGTGTCTGTCTTAGCTGGCTAACGAAACTGGGACGAATAAGGAAACCATCCCTCCATTATTTTCCTAACTACGCACCTCCAACCCAAGCAACGCATTAACTTAACAAACACACATAAAGGTAAGAGACTTGAGATGTGCATATTGTTCCTTTTTTCTTTAACAGATCGTTTCGTCACATGGGATGGGATGGTGGGTAGTGGTTGCTGCTGGTATTTATTTCCTACCTTCACTTTCCTTTGAAAATGTAACCTTATCATCTGATATACAAAATGAGAAGATCATAAAGATAGGGTACGAGCTTTTCTATATCCGTCATTTTGTAGATCTACCCTTTTATCATGATCCTGTCAAATTTGGATTTACCAGCAGATAGATAGATCCTGGAAGTTGTGTAATTGTCAAATTTTGACCTGGATTGGAACTGTTTCCAGGGTGTCTAGTGATTATGGTGACTGTAACGTATTGAATTTGTGGGACAAGCTTAGCAAAATGTCTTGAGATCTACTCTTTTTTGAGCTTTGAGAGGAAGTAAACCGATTTCTTTTTGGTTGGTTATTTTGTACAATATCATACAACCACCCACATAAATTGCAATCTAATAAATGTATGAGCGAGAGTTCATTCCAAATTTTTTTATATATAAGTGAGTTTCATAACTGTTATTTTTAAAGATATAATAATTAAACATAGAGAATATGCAATGTATTCTTATTAACTTTAAAAAAATCTTATCGTGACTCAAACATAAAAATTTATTAGTTTAATATCATTTTTCAGTCCTATGTACCAACTTAATAAGTTATTAAATTGAAAACAAAATTAATATGTATTGATTAACAACGTTCAGTATAAATCTTGCTAACACGTAGGTCGAAAGAGATTCAGTAATACACAGTATTACTTCTAACTAATAAAGAGGGTTTTTATAATTAACTTAATATGTATTGATTAAACACATACACAATGACTCTGTTTGACAATCAGCAGATAACATTAGTTGTTAGTTAATTCTATCAACGATTAGCTGATAATTAATTAATATTGTTGATTTGACCAGCAGATAATATCAGCTATTTATTTAAAAATGTTTGGTAAAATTAACTGTTTGGTATCAGTTATTTATGTATAAAATAACTTATAAAGGCATGAGTTATTAAGCGTTTCACAATTCCTAATCCGTGCAATTTACTTTATCATTTCAGTTGTATGTTCTGACTCAAATTTGATATTAATTAAACTTTAAGAATCAAAATTAAAGATATTAAATTTAAATAATAAACTTTATCTCTATTTGTATTTGTATCTTTATTTTTATCTTTATCTATATCTATTTGAGTAATTTGTTATAACTTTTAGATATAATAGTCTTCTAGTCCCTTAATTTATCAGACGCTCCTTATAAGAATGTTTTCAAAATTAACGGATTGAGTTTAATTTGCCAACCCAAACAGCTGATTACTAAAAATAATTATCAGCGGTTTGACATAATCAAACAACTAAACCTTTCAATCTGTCAAAAAAATGACCGATAAGCCATTTACTAAAAAAGGCTAACATATTCTTAATGAATTGATAAAAAAATATTTTTTTTTATTAAATTGACATAATTTCTCATGTTAAATCATCATTTTTCATTGTATATTAAATTATTAAATTGAGATAAAGTTCTTATTAGTACTAAACTATAAAATTTTTAAGTTAATAAATATTTGTAGGACTACAAAGATAAAATTTAAAATTAAATATTCTAATTTATAATTCCAATTTCTATTCTTAGGGGTCCTAACTCCATATTTAAAGTGACATAAAATAAAAAGAATTATTTGATTGTCAATGAGAAAATTCCTTCGTTCAATTGAAAATTAACATTTTATTGATAATGGCATAGAACCTATCAACGTCATAAATTATAAAGTTTGGACCGAAACCATAAAAATTTCATTTGGCTTCATTATGGTCAGACATATGAATATACTAGCAAATGATTATAACATAAGTTGCTGAATTATACTTCCAAATAATCAATAGTTTCAATGTTGATCACGAAAGTTCAATTAAGTATTCAATACTTTAATATAATATTAATTTTTTATTTAATACGTCACCGAAAAGAAACAATTTTATTATTTTTATTTTTAATTGTTCAAACTGAAAAATAAATTTAAAATAAATAGCACCATTGTATCAAGACCACAATGAATTAATTATCAAGAGCAAGTTACATAAACATGTCAATAGTGCATGTATGATAAATAAATAAAAATGAATAGTAACTAATAATTGAATTTATTGTGATGGTTCAAAGCATTTCTTTGAAATTATGATTAATATTGATTTTTATCAATGAATTACAATTGACAATTATTACGAATACACATTTTCATATGTTTTTATTTTATATTTTAATTTATTAAATAATATAATAAGTGACAAATATGACTAAATATTAATATAGTGTAATTTATTACGTCATTTATATTAACAGAAAATTTAAAATTGAGTTATTTTTATTAAAAATTAAAAATTAAAGCAATTTTATACTATTTTTAAAATTAAATAAAATTTGAAAATGTTAATAAGTAATTAAATTCCTATTGGCAATTACTATGAAGAGTAAAAATCTTGAATCTTCCAAAATCTCTCACACATTTCAAGGGCATGAGATCTAGGAAATGCCCACTTCTGTTTATTAAGCTACCTTTTCTCATTCCCCTCTACTAGCAAAACTCATTCACTAAATAAAGAACAAATCTACACTCATGACTCATCTCCTTAATTATAGGAGAATACAACCTAAGGCCTCCAAAATTCTTGGGACTCATAACCAATCAAATTCTTGCTTGAAGGATAGTAAATTAGAGAGTCAAGCATTGACTAGCACCCACCATTTTGAAATTTTCATTCTTCTTCTATCTTATTTTTACCTTATCAATTTGATCCAAACACTAACAAGAGAAAAAAAATAGGAACCACAGTTCTTTTTTTTTTTTTTTTGGGTCTCTTCTTCATATCCAAAATAACCTAAATTTCAAAAATTACCTCTCCCTCTCTCTTTCTGTTAAGTTTCCCACTACCTCTCTACCCTCCATTTTTGAATGCTCTAATCACCATTTGTTAAACAGAACAGACACAATCAATCAAAAGCTTTACGCTTTTTTAATTCATGTGAAAGGTACTTATAAACCCAGAAACAGAAACTTCCGTTAACCCATGCCTCCAAGAAACTAGAAAGATTCCATATTTCCATGGCTGAAAAGGGAAAGGCATAGAACACACAAATCAGCCAACCAAGCAAGACCCTTTTTGTTTATCTTCTTCATCATCACCACTAACCAGTCTCTCTGATCAATCTCAATCACTAAAAACTTCATCTTTTATGTCCTAGATGAAGCAAATGTCCCATCTTGACCACAGCCCTTCAACACCTGGCAAATTCAAGATGGAGAAATCTACGTATTCTTATGGTAGGTTGAGGTTGACCAAGCTCACATTCTGGTCTTTCGTCTTCGTTGGCTTGATTTTCATCTTCTTTTATCGATCCCCGTCTTCTTCGCCGTCATCGACCGTCTATCACTCACCGTCCGATCCATCACGCCGTTCGCTTCGCACGTCCTCTTGGGGCGGACCCGATTGGGAAAAACGGGTCAGGTCGTCCGCCAGAATCCGGTCTCGGAACGGGATGTCGGTGCTGGTCACCGGAGCTGCCGGTTTCGTTGGGACCCACGTATCGACTGCTCTGAAACGACGAGGCGATGGTGTAGTTGGGCTTGACAATTTCAACGAATACTACGACCCGTCATTGAAACGAGATCGACAAGCGCTTCTTGAACGAGCAGGAGTGTTCATCGTCGAAGGAGACATTAACGACATGGGTTTGCTGAAGAAGCTGTTCGAGGTTGTGCGTTTCTCTCATGTGATGCATTTGGCTGCTCAAGCTGGGGTTAGGTACGCAATGCAAAATCCTGGGTCTTATGTACATAGTAACATCGCTGGTCTTGTTAGCTTGTTAGAAGTTTGTAAAGAAGCGAACCCACAACCTGCGATTGTCTGGGCATCGTCTAGTTCGGTCTATGGTCTTAATACTAAAGTACCCTTTTCAGAGAAAGATAGAACAGATCAACCTGCAAGTTTATATGCTGCTACTAAGAAAGCTGGAGAAGAAATTGCACATACTTATAATCATATCTATGGTCTTTCGCTTACTGGGTTGCGATTTTTCACTGTATATGGACCATGGGGCAGACCAGATATGGCGTATTTCTTCTTCACCAGAGATATCTTGAAAGGGAAGAGAATATCAATTTTTGAAGCAGCAAATCATGGTACTGTTGCTAGAGATTTCACCTACATTGATGATATTGTTAAGGGATGTTTGGCTGCATTGGATACTGCGGAGAAAAGTACTGGAAGTGGAGGGAAAAAGAAGGGTCCTGCACAATTGAGAGTGTTTAATTTGGGGAACACATCTCCAGTACCAGTTTCTGATCTTGTGAGTATTTTGGAAAGGCTATTGAAGGTGAAAGCTAAAAGGAATATCATGAAGCTACCTCGAAATGGGGATGTTCAATTCACACATGCCAATATTAGTTTTGCTCAGAGGCAACTTGGGTATAAGCCTACCACAGATCTGCAAGCAGGGTTGAAGAAATTTGTGAGGTGGTATCTTAGTTATTATTCTGTGGGAGGAAAGAAGGCCTATGCACGGCGATGACAATGACGACGACGACGATTCAGAATCTTTGGTTGTGAGGTCGGGTACCGAAAAGCGTATCTTGTTAATTATGATTCTTATGATCTGTTTTGCTTAACACTTTTGCTCGTTACTTGAACCATTACCGTGTTTCCATATATTGATCAATTGATGCTATAAATGGAGACCTATCATGTCCAAAAGTCAGAAGATTTTTGTGGTTGGTGCCTTGGTGGATATTGTTTGTTGGGATTTTCCCAGATGTATCAAAGAAAGCAACCTTCTTTCCTTTTTTTTTTCTGTTTTTTTTCTGTTCTTAAAACTTTGTAATTGCTTTAGTTGCAGATTGCAGAATTGTAGCATTCATGAACTGGTAGAGAATATGCTGATTACTGAACATGTATCATTCCTACGCAATTCGAATAATATAGCACACAACATTACTCATTTCTGCTTAGTTACTGAATGAATTAGATGGAATTGACTCATATTTGGTGTGTAATCTAGTTTTCTTTTAAGTTTTTTCAGTTCGATGATGAATGAAGTTTCATTAGTTGTCTCCTATGTCCATTCATACGACTGATACAACCCTTGGATTGATACTCTTGTCTTGTTAGGGCAACTTGTTTTTGTGTTGTAGGAACTCCACATGAAATGTTAATTTTGGACAATTACATCAAAACGATGTTCTTTTGATGAGTGCATTCAGGTCGTTTGGACTGGTCTTCCAAAATCCAAAGCTCAATCAATTCAAACCTGGTTTGTTGACTTCGAACTTATCTGGATTTGACCAGATTTGAAATGTCACCCCTACCTTCAGCCAATTAGTGAAGGAGAGATCTTAATGACAAGTTAATTCTACTCTCAGAAATGTTTTCCATTTCTCATTCCATATGTTTCTGCTCTTCAGATTCTGCTTTAAGTTTACTTGTGTTCTTTTGTAGAGTTTACTTTTGCAAAGGCTATTTTAATTAGGATGACAAATAATCTTCAGCTTTATGTACCAATCGTGATTTTCTTGTATAATTTAAATTGACATTTTGTTTCCCAGTGAAAATTGATAAATAAATTTTAAAAACTTAAGATCTTACTAATTTTTATTTACTACTAATGCAATTTGCAAGATTGATTCTTTCTAATCCCTCTCTTTTCATTTTGTCAAATGGTCAAAACTTCATTTGGGTCATTTGAGCCTGAGTGAATACACTTCAAATCAGCCTCTCCACAGGTTAACAAAATTCCATATAAATTATATCATGCAATTGAGTGAAAATATGAATATGAAGCCATTGACAAATAACCAGAGAAGGGAAAAACCGAAATTATTGTAAGCAGTAAAAATAAATGTCAAGAAAACTGCAAATTTTCCTTTTCGTCTGTTGGGTCCAATTCTAATAATCAAATACCACATTCAATCTCAAGGCTAACCCAGACAATAGAAGAGGCATGTTGTGCTACAACAATGGTTGGTGCACTTAAAACAGCACATTTTAAATCATAACAATGAGAACTGCACCAAAGCCATAAAGGGTACGAGCAATAACAAGGACTCAAGCTAATCAACAACCTAAACATGTTGTATCTAAAATACCAGTAATGGCTTGGTTCCTGTCAAGTTGAATAGCAATTCTCTCCAGTTAGACTATGCTATGATCACACAAGCTAAGCTAACCAAATAATATACTCAAAAGTCATATTTGGTTCTTCCACTCATCAAAATGAGGCACAACATATCAGAAATGTCAGAAAATGAATTGAAGTAGTTCCAGGACTCGAGCATCAAGCGTTTCCTTGATCCCTTAAAGTGAACAACCTGTAAACAGGAAATAAATAAAATAAAACCTCCTTGCCCAAATTTTGATTCCTTTGTCATCGATATGTGTGTGTGTGTGAGCGTATGTTTAAATATTTTCTTGCAACCAAGTGGATTTCGGAAATTACTGAAGAAGCCAGACATCATGTGATCATCTTTAACTATAGTACAGATACCACTTGGTAGTATCCTCAAAGGAAGTCCATCTTGACAACAATTAAGTATACCTTGACATCTAAGGGCATGCCATGAAATTGACCAGCTCCCTCAGGTGGTGTCCAATTATATGTAGCACATGGTAGAAATAGAACCAAAGTACCGCCTATTTCTTCCTGAAAAGCTTGTCCTTTAGTGAATCTCTTCATATCAAAACCGGCCAGTGATTTTATAGTCCAGGCAAGAGCCAACTGGTCTCCAAGCATTCGAGAAGCTTTCATGTACTTTGACCTGTAAATTTTTAGTACTTCTTGAAGGTAATTCTTTGCCCTGTTAGCCAATATCAAATTGCAAATCAGTTGTTGTAAAGATATTATAAGCATAAGAACAAGGCATAGTTGTTGCTTTTGAATTCTACTTGAACTATAAAACCGAAAATCAAGAGAACACTTTCCAATATCTCTATCAGATTCCAATGCTAGCTCAAATCATTGGCAACCAAAAATTATTCAACTCCCTCCACCAAAAAAAACCAAAATATGAAAGAGGGAAGATGAGTACCTTAAGATTGCATCAGGTGTACCTCTCACTGCTATGAATCCTGAATTTAGAGGTTGCTCCTTATTGTTCCTGAAGGTGAGAGCAAGATGAAAATTTGGGAAGCTGTGGAAAAAAGGTTCCAGGTCATCAATCACAGCTACATCAGAGTCGGTGAAAATGTAATGGGTTGTATTCCCTGGATTCTCGGCCAGGTCCTTGAGCCTTGTTTCTAGGAAGGTCTGTATAGAAAACAGCAGAAAAGCTTTTATTGGCCCTCTGTGGATTATCAGAAACTATTTTAAGAAAACCAAGATCAAGCCATTGAGGATAAAAGGTACAACATAAAACATGTAAAAGTCAATTGACGATTTGACATAAGACCAAAGTCTAAAGAAATGAAAAAAAAGAAAAGAAACGTTCAATAAGAAACCAGTGCACTAATCTCGATATAAAGAACAAGTTGTTGAAAACAGAAAAGTTCTACCTATATGTATGTGCTCTTACAATGTAAGACTTGATTCTTTGAAGCATCAACTTGTCTCGAGAATATTCACCCTGTATAGGATACATCGTAACGCCATCTCTATGCAAAGAGAGATCAGATGCTGGATCCGTTAGAATGATTACCTTACTCCGAGGCATTGTTAACTGAAATGATTTTTGGATAAGTTTCACATAATAAAAGATTAAATGATGTTGTGTCAGAGGGTGGAGATTATATTCTGGTAAGCTATACAGAAGGCGACAACTTCAATTTCAAAAGGTAAATATCATCAAAACAGATCCTACACGAACTTGATTGTAACTTTAATGAATAAACCAGAAAGAGAATCCATTGAATTAAACACGAAAAAACAACCTGGATGAAGTTCACAAAGACATTCAGAATGGCCATGGATCTCTCTGCCTTAGTGTATGAGGCATTCCCAACAGTAACAACGTTTGTTGATACTCGACTATCCAGTGGAGTGTTATAAACGGTGAACACAGTGACAAAGACAATTCTATCTCCAACTCTGGAGGCGTTAGAAGATTTTAGTAAATGGGTCTTGTTCAGAGCTTTCAACCCTACAACGGATAACATTAGACAGGACATTGACTACGTTAGAATTTGCAATGACAGAAAGCAACTACAAAACATCGGACACAAGAATGGCAAATCCAGTTACTACACTTCTACTACTACTAATTACTATTATTCATCAAAAAACGTAAAAAGTGATGCAATGGAAAGGACACAGGAAAAAGAAACCTTGGCACTGCAAGCGATTAGGCAGACCCTGACCAGCAGCAGGACCAAGAACCAGATGATTAAACTTCTTATTCACTTTCTTCTGTGGGTCTTTAACAATGGATTCATGTTGCAGTTCGATAACTGTGAGAGAAAAAATCAAATTTAGCATTATCACAAGTACCCATCGATATTTAACAAAGCATTGTCAAGTTGATATAAGAAATGGGAAACGAAACAGAGAGGAGAATTACCAGAAAATTGATGAACAAAGATCACGAGCAGAGAAAGACTAATGAGGAAACAACGCCATCCACCCCAATATGTCATCCCTGAAAACCCACTAACCAAGTGACCATTAAAAACCAGGGAAACGCCAAGAAAATGAAAACCCTCGAATCGATCTGAAGAAAACTGTTCAACCCTACACTCTAGAAGGAAGAATAATACTAAGCAGAGGCTCAAAATCACTGTAATAAGCTTCAGCTGAATCTAGGACGAGAAAATGCTGAAATCTTAACAATCTTGGTTTCAAGAAAATCAGCGAAACCCATAGACATGATACTGAAAGCCCAATGTTCTGAGACGAAGAACATTTTGATGTTTTAAATTTACTTGGGCTTAGACTATAATTGAACTGATCCAGAATCGGATACCCTTCACGAGAAATTAGGCCCTGGAACGAGTTATATCAGATTTTCAAAGGTTACAAAGTCCAAATTGTTTATTTTTATTTTTATTTTTGTTTTTTGAATCGAGATCAACCATGAAAATCGGGTCAATAACTTGAAAGGTCTTTGTCCCATAATTTAAATTTTAAAATTTAAGTTATAAAACATTAATTTAATTTATAATCTAAAATTTTAAAAATACACAATACTGGTTTATTGTAGCCCAAACACGAACTATGTTAAAGACTACATTTGAATCTGCAGTGCGGTGAGGATAAGTACTTATCTACCACAGTTTTCAAA
>JAOQML010000004.1:1530492-1540898 GCA_027568935.1 Erythroxylum urbanii
GAGTATTTCTTTGAGAAACAATAGTGTTTGAATGTCAGGGGAAACATTTTAAAACTGTTTCTGGTGAATTATATCATGGTTGCTTCTATTTTCTAATCTCATAAATGATATTCGGATTAAACACTTTTTGCAGGAGGCGGAGTCCGCATTAAATGCCCCTATAAAAGACCCAATCTTTTACCGGGTTAGAGATGTTGCTCCAAACAAGGTTCATGTTTCTGTTATTATGGTTACCCTCTAGTTGTCAATACTCTCTTCCTTCCAGTAGACACATTTTCATACTGTAAATAAGTATACTCATGGACATGGAAACTTTTTTCCTTCAACTTATTCATCTTTGTTCTTTGGTGTTTACTTTGTCATACAGGCAATGTTTTGCTTGAGCTTTAGACTACCAGAACTGTGTTTCAGAGAAGATTCGGTCAACATTGAGCTTCAAACTGTTGTTGGAGACATGAAGTAGGTCATTACTCTCTTTTAAGAGCCATTTTCTTTTTTAGATTTTATGGCATCAAAGCTTGTAGGAAGTATACTTCGTTTGCTGTGATGAGAGAATCGAAACGTAAGTTTTGCTAGCAGGACAGCTTTAACTTGAAGCATTTAACAGATTTAGGAATTTGCCATATTTCATTTTAATGTTTAAATGTTAGTCACATCCAAGTTGATGGTATTGTCAGTCTCATGTAAAGTACCAGTATGAATCCTGTTACAGTTAGATCCTCCTCCATGAATTGCCAATTTCCCAAACCAGGATGCTATGAAACTCTATCTCACTCTTCTCTCTTGGATCGTATCGCCATTAACAACACACCAACGCGAACTTAATACCTCTCTCTCTCCGTTCCCCTCTCACTTGCTATGTATTATGATAAAACGATGTTTTACTAATAAGACTGGCTTATGCTAGTTAGGCTGGCGTGTCTAGTTAATGAGGATTTTCTTGACACGTAGCAATGTTATGTCAGTAAAGATAACGATAAAACTAATGTCAGGATATAATTAAAAAAATTAAAAATTAAAAATTTGGGTTTTTTATTGTTACTTTTAAAATTCGGGTTATAACTAAAAGTTAATAAAGTTTGAGTTTTTTTTGACAATTAACTCCAAGTTAAAATAAATAAAATAATAATTTTTATTCAATAATATCATTTTTTAATTAAACTTTAAATTATTTGATTGATAAGAATATTTTCTTTTAATTATATTTTAAATTCTTTAATTTTATTTAATCGTTAGTCAGTTCTGTGACAATCTAATACTAATTGAACCTTTTAAGTCTTAAATCTCTTATCTTACATGTTTAACTTTTAGAATAGTTTTTAAAACATTGTATTAAATTAAAGACGGCAATAGGCTAGAAATAGTTTGCTTAGACCTATTCAAATCCGTTTTGAAAGTTCGGTCTATCTTGGATCCAATAACCTAAAATTAATATGATCAAATTGAAAATTGAAAAAACATTATTTTAATTATTTTAATTTTCAATTATTAATTGCATTTTAATAAAATAACATTATTTTATATTGAAGGATTGAATTCATTTAAATTTAATTTCTACTTGAATTTAAATTTAATTTATTGAATTTAGGCTATTTCTAATTATCTTTTATGTTGTAAACATTAAAGGGGAGCTCGTAAAAACAAGAAACATATTTTTGTTTTTATTAGAATTTCTAAATATCTTCTTTACTTTTCTTGAAAAATAAATATCCTTTAAAAAGTCTAACTGTTCTATTTATTGCATTTAAAATTATTTGTTTATCCATTCTAATAATACTATTATTTCATAGTCATACCATTATTTTGAAATTTTTTAAGTAAGGAAGAAAATTCAAGAGAAAAATTAAAATTTTGAGTTAAAAAGAAATATATCAAAATATGTAAATGCTATTTGAACGAAATTTATTAATTTATTAAAATATATTATTAAAAATATATAATGTATATTTAGTAATTTATTTATTGTATACTCAACTTAAAAATAGCATTATTTTTATATTTAATCTCATTTAAATAAATAAAATTAAACTGAATTTTAATTTAAAATTTTAAAAGTTTAGATTTTTAACCTGAATGAGCTAATTAAAAAGTTTCGGCCTCAAACCAGGATTTAAAGGACTGAAACGGGCCCGGCCTGTTCTCAGTAACGAATAGGAACTTCATCAGAATGGTCAACGAATGGACTATCGTATAACGGATGTAGCTGCGTGCACCAGCTAAAGGTAATTAGAAACAGTGATAGAACAGAGAAAGACGGGAGTGAAAAGTGGCTATGTCGAGTGTGCTTGGATGGTTATTGAACTTCTTGTTACTTGTGGCTGTTATTGGCATTGTTGGATTTCAGGTTCAAATTCCCTTCTTTTACCTCTCAACCACTTTCTGTCACGTCGTTTCTTCTTTCTATACGATGTTTTGATCTGAGAGGGACATTAAGAGAGATGAATTCTGAATTGGGTTTTCTTGATTTTATTCAATTTCATCTGGGTAATTGTTGCAGCTTCTGAACTTGTCGGATCTTGAGACTGACTATATAAATCCTTACGACTCAGCGAATCAGATAAATTCGGTTGTATTGCCGGAATACGTGATTCAAGGACTGTTATGCATGTCATTTCTGTTTACAGGTCATTGGTTTATGTGTCTTCTGTCCCTGCCCTACCTTTATTACAATTTGAGACTGTAAGTTTCTTCTTGCCAACTTGCACTTTATGAAACTGGGTTGTTATGTTTTCATGAAGAGGAGATGCTTTGAACAGTGTATTTGTGCTTTGTTTTGAGGAAGAGAGATTCGCTGTTGGGTTTGATAAGCTTGAAGGAACTTCCATTTCTTTAGGTTATTTATTGGGTTTTATTAAAGGTCTACTTTTGAGAAGTTGTTAATAGTATTAAGAGGGAGCTTGACTGCAAGATCCACCCGTCGAGTAGGGATGCCACTCTTTCTAAACTGCAAAATTGAATTCTCTTTTGCCTCCAGTTTAAACATAGAAACTGGAGAATAATGGAATATCTTCTTTACAAACAAGATATGTCATTAATCAGAATAATCAATTTGTTTTGTAAATTAATGGTCAGGTACACACGAAGACAACACCTCGTTGATGTTACTGAATTCTACAACCAGGTTAATCGGGAAAAACAGCGAAGGCTATTCAAGCTTGGATACCTTATTATTCTTTTAGTCATCTGTGTATTCTGGTAATTTCAAGAGTTCACTTCCATTGGCCCTACTGAATTGTTGGCCTTTCTTTTTCAGTGATTTTTCATGGTGCTTTATATATTGATTCCCTCTTTGTGTACTAGGTTGCTTTGGACAGTTCTTGAGGAGGAAGATTAATGAGGCAGGCAATATCATCTCGCCAGGTTTGCTTCTGTGAGTTCTTAAATTTCTTTAGATTCGCCCATCTGAATTGTTTTCTTTAGGAAGCGAATTGACCCTTTTGAATTGGTAATCTTGAAAAGGAAGAAATCAACTCAGTTCGTTAAGAGGGTTCACCTGAATGCGTTCTTTTTATGACCCCTCTTGACAAAGGACTTGGAATCCTTGGAAATTTTGATGGCTCTTTATTGCAGCATCTCCTGAATTGCTTAGATGAATATGGTGGATCCTAAACAATTGGTGATGAACAATTCATTTATGAGGCATCATGGGAAGGGGAGGCAATGGCAATCAACTGTCAGTTTCAGCCGATGGCAGAATGCTTATATGGGCATGGTATGTGGCAGATTTGATTATAACTGAAGCATTTACTGTTTGCAGATGTATGAGAATTTGGAACACTTTTTACCCTCGTTTAGAAACATGCTCAGAATAGTGCATGAAATTTTCACGTGTCATTTTTCTTGGGCAAATCTTAGTGAACTTCAACTTGCCACTACATGTTTTTTGCCCACTTTTGGAAACCAAAATAATCTGAAAGTTAAATATCGAAACACATCAAGTATAATCTATACAGAACAATTCAACATGCAAGCATTTCATTATCCTCCATTAATACCAAAACTTCTGAATTCATCAGCACTAGACTTGTCAGACGACCAAGTGTGAGTAATCAAGCGACTGTAAGCAGAGAAGCCTCAGAGTCAGTAGCTACTCTCTCCATTTCTGATTGACCTTCGCTATGACCTCCTCTGCTCTCTTCTCAAATTCAGGATTATTAACTTCATCATATCCATCGTAGCCTTAATGTTTTGTAGCATCTTCATCGTCCTCATTTCTTGGTAATATTTGTTCGTAGACAAAAGCAGTTTGAGAAAGTAACCCTTCAATATCTTCGTCAGATATCTTGGAACTTACCAGGAAACACGGTGACAATGACAAAGTTGAACATGAAAAAGAAAGCGATACGACCAGATTATATTAGCATGAGGAAGTTGTAGACCGATTCCAGAAGGTTTTGACATTGAAAGAAAACTGACAGTGCCCAAATAAGCATTGCTTGTCCTTGGTTAGTTGGTCTTGCAGCTGTTGTCAACAATGAATTAGGAAGAATGAAGAGAATGTCGTCTTGATGATGGTGTTTTAGACTTTTAGTGCTCGAGTCTCTTGTTTATTTACAAGGTCAGGGAGCTACGGCGCCTTAGAATTTTTTTGACCATGATGTTAAGATTGAATAGTTAAAGACACCTAACCGAATTCGACTCAATCCGAAATTAATAGGCTAAACTCGATTTTACCAGACTCAAATTAAGATTTACGTTCAACCTGATCTAACTCACGCTCGATAAGAATACGAAAAAGAAGGCATCCTCGACCATGATGATGCATAACTACAAGAACGAGCCAAAATCAGAAGCAATATAGAGTTCTATAAGAACATGGAACTTTTTCGCCTGACTAGTTCTTTCAATTTTACTGCTCCAAAATCTCATCAAAACTCATCTATTATTGGGACATCTCCAAGGAGTTCCAAGGATATGTCACCAACACATTCATTAATGAAAAGGGCAGGATGCTGAATCTAAATCCGCAAAGTCCATTATAAATAAACATCCTACTGTGCTACATCTAATAGCCTGAGATTTTGGTTTGTGCCCAGCATGAAACATGTCCTCGAGATTAAAATAAAGCAACATTTCAATAAGTTTACAAGCAACTTTAATAAGAGAAACATCAATGGTCCCATGTGTAGTAACAACAATCAACTAAGTCAGTTATAAGACCCTCAGATTTCCAACTTACGAGCTTATGTTTGTTTTATTTGTTTTCTCTTGCGAATCAACCTTCCGGCAAAGATATGTTGATATCGGTTCCCGACTTCCTTGCATCCTGCACAGGTGGCATTGCTGCCCAATTTTCTCTTTGAAATGAAATGGAATTAGGCTGTCTATGTCCATCCATTGCCTCTTCTGGTTCAGCATTTGTAGCCTGTCCTGTAACAGCTAATGTGGGGATATGTGCAACGGAAACTGGTAGCATCTCCGTCTTTGGTTTCTTAGGTTTCTGGTCCTGCTGGTTGCCTGGTAGGAAACTGCCTACTACAACCTGCTAGCAATAGCTTGCATTAGTATCCCAATCTCCAATTCCAGCCCACATTGAAGAAGAAGAAGAAAAGTTCAACAATCCAAATATCCAGCTTTTTGGCTAATGGAAAATCCAATGCAAGTTGTGATACATAATATGATACTCCTCACCTAAACTATAATTGTTATAACAGCCATTTCTTAGCGACTAGTCTGAACAAAGCAATAATTTTTAAGATATCAAAACATAGAATGTATATAGAACCTATGACACTGCAAAAGAATTACAGATGAGATTACCTGCACAGGACTAGCTGCCACCAGAAGTCCAGCAACACTCCCACCTACAACTCGACCATCAGGGCTGGCCAAAGAGACGCTCATCCCCCCTGATCTACTTCTTGTTCCTTGAGTCTCAGTAGGCATGAAAGATCCCGACAGGGAAAGTATTTCAAAACGACCCTGGAACAGATTACAGGAGAATAATAATAAATAAATCCAATATATCAAATTCTTTCAAGCACCCAAACTCCCAACCAATCATAACCTTCAGATCATTGTGTTCACTGTCGAAATATAGTTGAACATTTTCTACTCTGGATGGATCATCATATGATTAACAAACCAGCTAACTAGTATTGCTGAAAAGAAGCTTAAATCTTAATGCTCGCAGGGTTTCTTTTCAAGTTGGTCCATATTTACATAATATTATGTGAATGTCCATCAAATGCCTGTTTGACTCAATGCCAATTTCAACAGTTGCAATTGAAAATCATTAACAGCTGGGTTAAATTTGCTCTTAAATTTTATGTAATATCAAGCTCAGCACAATCTTTGCTGGATGACATATGCCAAGATAGGTAGTAAGTATGGAACACAGAAAACTCATAAGCGCATTTGATTCATAATTGGTGGTGAACCTCATATGTCAAAGTACCCCCAGAAGAATCGGGTTGACGAAGTGTAACATTTGAAATGACTCCATTAGCAGACAGTATACAGATTGCCCGAGGTCCTTGCTGTGAAAATGATATAACCTTCATAGTTACATCCTGCAAGCAAAGAAATTTTTAAGTTAGGTGCCATGCAACTTATCCAGAATATGAAGTTGCAAATAAAACATAAAAGAAAATGAAAATTTTGTAGGGGATCCATTGAGGCTATTCTGAGTCTCCTTTCATTTTTTATCCCTAACAGAATAAAAAAAAATGCATCATATGCTTTTCGATAGTTTTAGTGGTTTTTTAAATGGACAAAGGCGGGACAAACTTTTTGTGTCCACATGATCAAGCAAATAGACTTGGCATATGAACACTAATATTTTCAAATGTTAATCCATTATTACCTCGCCAGTATTAACAGTGATGACATGGGGAGTAAAATTTGTACCGACAGAATTAGCAGCCCACTCACCTGCAAGGTAAAGATGAGACATGAGTGAACTGTAGCCATACTTAAAGCAAATATATAATTATGCACTCAGAAAATTTACGAAATTCACACTAAACAACCAAAGAGCAGGCTCTTTTCAACATGCATTAACTATTTCCTGGAATGAATGAGCTACCTTATAATACATTATTACGTGTGCACAATCTGTCGAAGACAATTTTAAGTACATCATAAATGCACACGTTAAATTTTCATTTTCAAACTTGGTAACTTCTTAATACTTTTAAACAATTTCCGATAAAGTTACCGGGGTTAAAAGTTACCACTGATTTTTACTAATACTGTTTAATTCAAACTTCCATCTACTACTAGAACAACTTTCAACATAATAGATCTAATAGTTATTCAGTGATTGTACATATAAGAATTAAATAGTAAAAAATAAAATTGAGTTTAGAACTGGATAATGTACAACAAGCCAGCTTAAAGAAATTACTGAAGAAGAAGCACCATATGATATCACCTAAAAATAAAAGACCACTAATCATGTGTAGATGTTCATCCAAGTATTAGAAGATGTGTTGGGATGTCAAGAGTGAGTAGGAATCTCACATTAGAAAGAGATGGAGCTAGTGAAGGACATATAAGTAGAAAGGACCCATAAACCTAATGTCTTAAGGTTTTGGGTTAAAGTGTGGTGTCAAAGCTCATGAATATGTTCTCTCACTAAGCCCATGATGTAGATCTCCCGTGAAAGTGGTCTCCCCAAATCCAACAAGACATTATTGATCCGGTAATACCAGGGTATAAACGAAAGAATCCGCAACACACCAAAGTAGACTTAACTATCTATGCTGGAGGGAACACTGTCAAGTAGCCTCATCACTAACAGGAGGGCTTAACGGCACCTAGAAGTGTTGGACAGTAAAGCCACCAACCACAATAACAGTATCGAGCGACAAGCAGATAACACATATTCTTCTGACCAATGTTATCAGAAGAGTCAACAGGCCTAGACACGCGAACAGCACACTCTCAAGAAATATTCTTTCCACTTTGACTTAGTAACAGAATCTAGTACACTAAATGAAAAGGTAGGAAATGTGGTCCCGGCCATACAATATATATCCTCAATACCAAGAATCCAGATCCAACTCTTTTACAGTTGGAATCAAAATTTCACTTCCATAATAAGCATCTCAAACCAAGGTCCTAGCTTGATGACAAGCAACCATTACAAAAACTTAATATTGTTCAAACCAAGTAACAAATGATCCCAAAGGATCAAGGCAAAGTAAAGTCCAATTTTAAGAATAACTTAATTTTTTACAAAGTGAAGAACTAGATTATCATCATTAGTATTCACAAAGGCTAAGCTAACTTAATTTTTTACAAAGTGAAGAACTAGATTATCATCATTAGTATTCACAAAGGCTAAGCATGTGTCAGCTAAACTTAAACATTAAAGCACATATAAATTAAAGAAATGGCTTGACAAGGAAAAAAAAGTCAAAAAGATAAGAATCTACCTAAATTTTCCATCCCCATTTTCTTGTATTTCTTCTTCTCGTAACTACTAGGCCACACCTTACCGGCCTTTCCAGCTGAAAAATCTCCACCAGGCGGGGCTGAAGACGATATTGGCATTGGTGACAAGGGTCGTGCCAACGACCCATCCGGCCCATACTTTCTTGGTCTACCCCTCTTCTTCTTTTCTGCTGTTCCACTTAATCCTACACTAACTGGTGATACACCCACAGCCTGTGAGCCATCAATCTGGCTAGGGTTTTCAGTTCTTGGTGCAACATGATATGTAGATGGAGCCTCTGCTCCTATCACTGTAACCCCCGAGCTTAAACCTTCTCTAGCTTCCATGCAAAAACAAACTGAAAAGTATATCTAAAAATAACCAAACCCTCAGCCGAATCTCGATTCTAATTCCAGCATCTGTAAGCATCAAATCAACCAAAGAAAAAGCAAATGAGAAACAAAAAGTTTTAACCCATGGAATTTAATTGACTTCAATAACCAAAAGCTGCCGTTCAAAGTTGGCCAAAACTTTATAGATTCCAAAGAAAATGCATAAAAGATATGAAAATAGTAAAAACATATAGCATATTCAAACAAACAAAAAAATTCACTAGCAATACATCATCCTAATATGTCTCTTCAACTGAAGCCATTTAGCACTTGACTTCAAACCAGTAAAAATAAGAAATATAAGGAGGAAAGACAACACCTTTTTCCTATCTTCCATTTTACTTACAAATTTATCAGACAATTTCTAACTGAGATCAAGACTAAGAACATGCTAAAGATCACAAAAGAACAAACCTAGAAAGATCACAACCTAATAACCAACCAAGAACTGAAAACCCATGAGAAAAGATCTTCAAAAAGATAAACAAAGCAAGTAACTTTTTCCATTACATCATACAACCGTTCTAGAAAACTTTTTCACCAAAACAAAAAACAGTAACTTGAACCAGAAGCAGGCTCAAATTTCACCCAAAATAAGCGTAGAGATGCTGAAAGTTGAACGAGGGACAAATCATCGGCCAACTTAAAAGATCATAACCTGTAGCTGCAACTCTCAAGACTCCAAAAGGCACTTTTTTGAAGCTTTAGGTGTAACTGCTAATTCTAAGAGCTTTCCGCAGTAGCTGAGCTCAAACCGTACTTGCCAAGCTTCTCTATTGCATCACTCAACCAGACTGAAAAACCAAAAAAACACACAAAAAACAATCGCTAAAAAGAACAATCTGTTTGTTTCTCAAGAAAATACGCCATGATTCTCACTCTCCAGTTGTCGGGAAAACCGCTGGTCGGATTTTTCTGTTCTTGGTCTGAACAGAGTATGCTTTCTATTTGAGAAAGCCAAAAAAGAAAGTGAAAATTTAAAAAAAATACCAAATGCAATAAAATACAAAGAGAAAAACGATAAAAGAATACATATAAATAAAGAGGTAGATAAAAATTAAAATTAAAAATTAATTATTTGCTAATACCGATAAATAAGATTCATTTAAGAACAATTTCACGTCCGTGAGGGGAATTGCAGTTTGAAATTAGGGTAGAAATGGTTAGGATAGTAAATTTAGCAAAAAGCGTGTGAAATAATGTAAAAAGAGATAATAACCTTTAATTTAAAATTATATTTTTGCCACTTAAAGCTGCAAATATAGCATTCACAGGACCGACCTTTTTCTTGCCGCCGACCAACCTTTTGTCTTTTTTTTCAAATAAAAAGCCCATATCTTATAGATCGCCCTTGTTTTTCAAGGTAAATTACAAATCAACCACTGTAGGAGACTTTATCCAAATTGGTGCCACTCTCGATTAAAGGTTGTAAATGATATTTATAATCAATTCATTTCAATTATATAATTTATGTAATAATAAATAATAAATAAGGAGGCCGTTGATTCGCATAAAGAAATGATAATAAAAATAGGAATAAACATAATCAAAAATAGTGATAAATATTATCATTATAATTATGATGGTTAGTTAAAAGGAAAGAATGATTAACATTACGATTAATAGTAGTTAGT
>JAOQML010000004.1:1555326-1566718 GCA_027568935.1 Erythroxylum urbanii
GTTTAACTAAAAATAATTTAAGATAACTAATTAAAATAAAAAACATTAAAATTTATAAATATGAATTAATAAATAGAATAATTTAAGATAATTGATTTATTAAGTTTAACTAAAAATTATTTAATATATATTTAAATAATAATGACATTAAATTTTATCATATAAGAAAAGATGCTTATCTATTATATTTTCTCTTAGACGAATCATGAACTCCTTGAGTTCCAAGATGTCAGATGGCAACTGAGCACTGTAGTACTGTACAGAGAAGTTAAAATACATAATACCAACAAACTAAAATAATCTGAAAAGTACTTAAGAATTAAGATACAGACTAATAAGAGCACACTCTCATATTTCGTCTTCTTCTTCTTGAAGTGCTAGCTCTCTGTGGTTCTTCTGATGAATATACGCAAAATTGAAGACGATCTCTTCAACGATCATCACCATGATCTAGGCCCACCACTCCAGATCACTACTCAATCACAACGGTCCATTCACGACGACCTTCCCGCCCCCGAAATGGACCTGTTTCGCGCCTCATCACCCGACTCTCCGAGTCAATCGTCTTCCGAAAACGACGACGCACTGATCAGCCCGAGTTGCCGTAACTCACCAAACGGAAGCATCCCGAACTACACCAACTCCGCGGAGATTCACCGTCCTCCGCCGGCTTATGTGAGCCCCGAGCCGCACATCTCGTCTCAATTCTACACGTTCAACGCCGAGTCTCACGCCCTCATGATCCGATGCATCTTGGAGCAACGCCTCGCAACGGCCAGCGAGATCCGTGCCGCTACGCCGCGCGGAGTACTGAAATCGTGGCGCGCCGTCTGGAAGGACCGCAACGAGGACACCGCGTACGTCACGGGATGGAAGCGAATACAAGAGAAGCTCACGGTTCACGTGGATCCCACCTCCGGTAACGAATTTCTTTGCTTCAAAAACAACTCTCAGCAGTTCGTTTCTCACATTAATCAGTGGCAAGATATTGTTATGAGCTTTCACGGTGACGCCGATTTGAAACATTTAGGGCTTAGAGAGACAATAGAGAGAATTAAACAGGTTTGGACTGTAGGAGCTAAATTTTACGGAATTCCCGAGAGTTTCATTAGGGTTTGTGTGGCCGCGTGCCCGGTATGTTCCTCCTCGGAGGGTTCTGGTTTGAGGAACAAACGACGTCGTTTCGAGTACACTGAGTCTTTTGATGTGCCTGCTAAAGAAGTGCCTAATAGGTTGCAGCAATTGGCTGCGAAACATAAGGTTGTGCTTTGTATTAGGCAGAAGTATATTAGGTATAAGCCTTTCATGGCAGAGGTCAAGGATTATGCATGTCATAGGGCTGGTGAGCCTGCAGCCAAGAAGTCGAGGATGTTGAAGAGGGAGCCTTATGTGTCAAAGAGGTGTGGGTGTGGGTTCAGGATTCGGGCTATTGTGCCGATTATGAATTATAATGAGAAGGATAAAACATTTGTGTATCAAGAAGAGGGGATGGCCGTGTTTAAACTGTATGCTGTGCATTCTGGGCATGAACCTGGTCCTCTGGATGGGAATGCCAGGATTATGCATCGAGTTGTCGGGCATAAAGGTGGGATAGTATTTGATCAAGATATGGACTATGGTGTTTGTGAGGATGTGGAGACCGAGGGGTTTGGGTTGACAGGGAAGGAGGTAGGGGAATTGCAGCTTTCCGTTCTGCAGCAGTTTCAAGAGTTGAGAGCTGAGGTTGGTTTGCTTGAAGGGCGGTTGAGGAAATTTCCTGATGAATTGTTGGTCACTGTGTCTCAGGATCTTTTTGATATTGTTAATAAGGTTAGGAGTATAGGGGAAGATTGTTCAAAGATGACGGGATTGCTTTCTCTCAAGCCGCATTCAGATGATGTACTGGTGGTGGAGAATGATTTGGCACACTGGAGTGATCATCCTCATGAACGGATATATGGTAGTGGCAAGGAGACCGAATTGATTGAAGATGATGAAGATAGCTTTGGGCAGACACTCGGGGATGTTGTTCCTTGGGACCAGATGAGTGCAGATTGTAGGAGTGAGAAGGGTTTGATAAGTGATACCTGTAAGCCAGAAAAGTGGTTGAAGTGCAGTGATTTTGACCAGAAGAGTATTCTTGATTGTGAAGATACTAAACTAATCAAGCCCATTAGACATGATGAGGCTATAGTGACAGATGTAGGCCTTATACAGGTTGATAGTTTCTACCATGATAATTCTAAATGGTATGATTCTCCTTGTGGGTTGGACTCTAGTGCAGATTGTGTAGACGGTGGATTCAGACATGGGGAGATTGTTTAGAGCCCTGCAAGTTAAAGCAAACCCACTCTGACATAATTGCTGAGTTTATATTATGCCTGCTTATCCATTTTAACTTATGGAAGTAGGCTGTACATTGTGTATACTGTCGATCCAAGCTTGTCAAATGCTTTTACTTATCTTTAATGTGTGTTGTCTGTAAAGTATTGTCCAATTGGGCTTCTCTGCACATAACTTGTTTCTAACTATTTAACAGTTTCTTTTTCTAGATTGCCATTGTCTTTAACTGATTCCTTTGATAACGAATATCAGTATTCTTCAATGTACCTTTTGTTTTCTACTCCCCTTCTTCAAGTATTGTTTGATGATTTGTTGGGCTTCATCTGTCCTTTGTTGTTTTCTTATTGATTTTTTGGATGCTTTATATCTGTCCACTCTGCACAGAGCTCACTTACATTTTGATATCACGCTGTTGCTGGCATTTTCTTCTGGGTTTTTGATTCATAGCAGCAAGATTGTGATGTACTTGACGAACATGGTTCCGATAAGTTTTATATGTTCAGCAATTATACTTCTTTATATTCTCTAAATGTGTTCACAATTAGTAGACATCCGCTTTTGAACTGAAAACTCAAAACTTCTTGAATTTAACGAATTATTCTGAACATATATATTCAACAAAGTGTCTGACATCTTTATTGCTGTTGGCCGGAACATCAACATGAATTCTTAGTGAAAAGTGAT
Source organism: Erythroxylum urbanii (assembly GCA_027568935.1). Lineage (NCBI taxonomy): Eukaryota > Viridiplantae > Streptophyta > Magnoliopsida > Malpighiales > Erythroxylaceae > Erythroxylum > Erythroxylum urbanii. Next base: position 1,558,333 of record JAOQML010000004.1, read on the forward strand.
GCTTGAGGTTCTCGGTGCTAGGTGCTGCATACTATGTTTTCTGGAATATTGAACCAAAATCATGAGACATTGATGGACTGTTTTTCCTGTTAATGTTATGTTTCATCATTCTTTGTAGGCTGTAGAGTTTCAATGTAATAATATACGACTTACTATGGAGGAAGACTGGAGATTTTATGGTTTTACTTATTCTAGTTCCGGGACTTAAGCCTGCTTTCTTGAAAAGACCTAGTGCAACCTTAGGAAGAACTTCTTGATAATGGAACTACATTTGCATTAGTTGATTGCCTCAAGAAATGGAACGTGGTGCTTGCATGCCTCAGTGTACTTATTTTGTCATTTCAATGCAAATGTTGTACATGATAAGCCTTCCAAGCACTTGTCGTTCTGGAGAAAACTTGGTCTTCTTGGTAATAAGTTAATACTAGTTTACTATAAAGTTGTATATTATTGGACCTTTTCAAACTTCGCGTTTCAGCGGAAGTTTCACTGAATTATTGTTGTTGTAGTTTGCTGTAACAGTTTCATGATTGAGCCATAGGAATTGGTCAATAAAGTTTTCGCGAGTTCTTTATTCCGTGTTCTCACTTGAGATTGATGGTTAAGTGTATATTTGCCTCTTCCATCTGATTCGGTACTGATTGAAGCTCCTTCTACTGGTATACATTATATGACAGATTATCCAGTTATTAACAAATTCATACTTGGGTTGAAGCATATTGATTCATAGCAAAGTACACTTTTTTAATTCCGATCCTGTTTTCATGTTAATGGTTGTCATAATCTTTCTATGTTGTTACTTGTTAGGAGGTTAGCTTGTTTTCAAGATAATAAATTAAAATTTTAAAAAAAATCGATATTTGAAGCGCTCAAATTTGATAAGCTTAAATCCGGTCGGGTTCAAAAAAATTGAGTCTCAAGTTTGTGTTATTTAGGTTCAGCCTGATCCTAGACTTAATATTTATTAAAAAATGATGTCGTTTTTAAATAATTTTTAATTTAAAAATATGAAAAGTAGGTTTGACTGGGCCAAATTTAGCTTGGGCTTAGCTACTCAGACCTGGATCTAGACAGAAATTGTTGGGCTAAGGTCGGGCCCAACTGAGCCCAAGCCTGCCCTCACCAAATGCCACCCCTGTTTGGAAGCAACAAGTGGGAGTGACTGTTCTGTTTGTGCATCGCAATAGGAGTTGGTTGGAATCCAATCCCAATATTACAGAACTTGTACTTTACAACAGTGCTCAGTCACACTGAGTAAAGGACTGAAGATTTTGCCAGAATCTCACAGTAGTGAGTCGTAACCTGTACCTGTAAAACACAGGTCACAACAGTTTCATGTACGGCAGTTTCGTTGCGAGTACAAAACAAAAGCCTCGTAGGGTGCCTTCAGTTAGCAGTCCTCCTGCTTTGAAACCAAGACGACCATATCGATGATCTCTAAGGGATTAGCCGTTGGATGTATCGAGATTTCTTTTTCTGTTTTTTGGGGGCCTCTGTACCTAGCTCGGCGGTGGACCAGGGGACAAGGAGGGTTAAGTCTGGGTTTGCTGGTCTGGGTAAGGTCAGTTCCATTAATTTGAGTTTGCTCGAGGCTGTTTGTTGGAAGGACGGAGGAGACAAGGGATAAATTGGGTTGGGCCTTTCCTCAATTTTGTCAGGGTCCATTGTTTCTCGGGTCGAATCACAGTGGGTAGGATCAAGTCGGGCCAAGTCGGACTATTCGTTTCAAATCGGGTCGCGGTTGGGTTAAATCAATCTGAACTTCTCGCTTTGGGCCCTTTTCGACGGTAATTCAAGGCTCGCAAATTTGGTAGGATCGATTGAAAATGGTGCGTGTTTGTGGGAGGATGCTAAGCAATTTGTTTAAACCTGATATGCTTGCATAAAAAAGCTATTGTTCAGACGTTCACCGGAGAAAGGTATTTAGATGGGGTCAGAAAGAGATGGAAGGCTAATGGTGGTATAGAGGGTTGATGGGGGTGTATGAATTGTCTAAAGGAGATGGAAAATAGAGAATTTTGGGACGATTTATGCAGAAGAACAGATTGGTTCCTGTTGAGAGTTCATGACTAGTGAGTCCTATTTTATGCACAGCTGGAAAAAGATGGATGAGTTCTGCAGATGGAGGAGTTGGGTCTTTCTGTGAGAAAACTTGGTCTTTCATGGTAGTAAGTTAATGCTAGTTCACTGTAACACTTTCATGTTCGAGCCATTGGAATTGGATCAATAAAGGTTTGTGGGTTTTTGATTCTGTGGTTCCTATTTGAGATCGACGGATAAGTGCACTGTTGCCTCTCCTGCATCTATCTGGTTCGGTACTGATTGAAGCTCCTGTTACTGCTATACATTATATGACTGATTATCCAGTAATTAACAAATTCATATTTGTATCTAAGCTTATTGATTCATAACTCTGTACATATTTGTAATAGTTTCTCTTATATTGGCATTTGCATCCTATAAGTGCTTGAGGTGTTGCTGTGTCTCAAAGGTACCTGAGTTGCTTCGCTTTGAAAGTGAAACAAAATATGTTTTGGAGTGGAGCTATGTCAGCTAAGACGATGGCAATATACTTTGGGAACTTTAAACTCTATTGTTAAATACATTATATCCACATACTTATCCAACAGCTTCCACGTCTTCTTAAAAAACTTCCATGCGGGGCTTGACCTGTTCAACCTTAACTCGATTAACTTCTCCACGTTTCTTTCTCCTAAAATAGGTCCGCAAAGGCAGGATCCTATCAACTTGTTTCATCAAATACGGCCAGTACTTAGTTCCCTTAAACCAACCCCACCACCTGGACTTAGTAGTTCGCAGGACTTGTAAGTGTATCTATGAAGGCTTAGACCTTCTTGAAAATGGACTGCAGCGGTCATGTATTATGTGCTTTTGGGTATTGTTTCATGGTTTCAACATCATTGTACAACTTTTCATTGCCTAAGTGCACTTGATAATGCTTTGGTTGTCACTTCTTCACCCGTCTGTTTTGTGCTGTTCCAGGAATGCAAGTTTTTCTTGGCACACATTGCTACGAAAAGAACAGGTTTTGGAATGCATTGGTACCCTTGCCAAGGTTTTCATTACAGGATTGCTGATCCAGTACCGACAACAAAAAGTTCTAGAAGTAAAGGAAGCTTCCGAATGTAGGAAACTGCTTAAACGCAAGAGAACAAGACTCGATCAGATCAAGAAAATACGATCCATGTCCTTAGGACTTTGAAACAACAACTACCAGAGGTGACCAGATGCAGACTAGAAATTTGTCAGACGATTACTGCGAGCTTGGAGGCTTGAATTTCACTCCTGACAAGTATCTAGACACGAACTGACGAGCCAGAGCTTGGAGCTCCCCTTCTTGAAGTTCTTGATGCAGCGAGCTGTAGTAATTGGCTAATTCAGTTGATATCTGGTCTGTGGATAATTCTAGCTGATCAAAATGCATTGAAACAACCGAATTTGATGCCAGTTCTGAAGTGGAAGCTATTTCTGAAGATGGGCTCTGAGCAGGTTGAAATTGTGGCACTGGAAGAAGTAGAGGGAGCCTCTGTAATGTAGACAGGCGAGCTTGCACATACGCTAGTTCTGCCTGCAAATTCACTACCTGTGCCTCAAGATAAAATTGATCACCACGAGAAACAGGTACTCAAGAACTCAAAATCAGGGAAAATCAAGCTAGAATTTCTAGAAATTGTGATTATATAATTAGATATTCAAAACACCAGTGCTTAAGACTTTTCGCTTAGCGTGAGTTAGAAGAAGGTCATCAATTATACGTAATTTTTCCTTTGCATTTTACAAAAAAATTGTTTTCAAACTTGTGATCGGAAATAACTTTACCAGTTGTTCTAAGGCTCACCTTCAAATATACTGCTCTTTTAGGAGCTACTAAACGGAGTTATCTTAAAGATTTTAAGGATGTGCTTGATTCATTTGAGAAAATTGTAATATGATTTATAAAAATTATAGCGAAAAATGGAAATGAATATAACTTCCATTCCTCTCCATATTAGGAGTATGTAATATTGCCCAAAAAGAAGATATAGAAATACTGATCATTGAATCATAATATATTATCAAGTAACATTTTATATACTTTATCTTTTTTTTTCTCATTCCAACTAATCAAGTACTTCCTAAGTACTGGTGATACCACTATAAAATTAAATATCATAGGAGTATAAGAAAAAATAATATGAAAAAAAGAATTATAAAGGATCGGGCTAAACTTAAATCGACTTAATCTTATTCTCTTTTTTCGGAATAATGTTATTTTGATATAATTGATCAAATAATATCATTTTATTGAAAATCACTGCCATTCGAGTGGGGTAATGATTTGGCCAATCATTAAACCAACAAAATTAACAAACTTTCCCAAGATTTTATCTACATATCTCCATCATGAACAAGTTTATGCACTAAAAATCAATGGTGTCACAAATCTTATCCACAATCAAAGTATATCAACCTCCTTATGCAGTCCATAAATCTATATATATAAAGTAATCGAGACCAATAAGATTGAGTCTCAATTTGCCTAACTAAAGCAACATGCTTGATCATTACCAATTGGTGCTAATCTGCCCAACAAAGCCTAATCTACTAATCTAGGAATCCAAAACTGATAACAAGTTTCTGCTCTGTCATTATTATATTAACCATCAATGGAGTCTTATCCTAAGTTTGAAGAAGATGATACTTACAAGCAAATCTACGTGCCCATGTGCTGATTTAAGACTTTTGTGCACCATATTATATCACCAGGTTAGCCTCAACACGTGGGTAGGACCCTCAGTTCCTTTATATAAACAACGTGTGCTTTCTCTAAATATGTTAATAGATTCTTATTAAATGGTCTTTAAGATATATTATGATATGTCTTTCTTTTACCACATTACAAGAAACGACTGTAAAAGTCAAAAACAACATGAAGTTTTCAATATTTCTCGAGCTTCTCTCAAGCTTGCTTGGTAGCTCCGGCAAGCAACACATACACATCAATAGTCCACACAATAGCCTAAGCATGAGGTCTTCAAGCAGATTTTGTTGAAAAACCATCCCTAAACAACATGTAAGTAAATTCAAAATTTGATAATACGCAATCTTACCTTAATAAATAGAGAGTCCGACCATTATAAATTATGATTATCGGATAAACTATAATTACAGAAAATTTGTAATTAGTTAATTTTAAACTATATAAGGACATATACAGGAAGGTAAATTGCACCCTAGAAGGGTGAAAAGAAAAAAAAAAGCCTATTAACCAAAGTCCACAAGGAGACTTGACCACACGTTCTTGGACATATACAAGAAGAAACCCTAAAGAGACTAGCAAACTTTCTTCTTTTGTCAACCAAAACAACGTCAGATGAGTGTGAAAACTTTGACCTATTTACTTCCTCATCTCTACTACTTCTACTCTTCATCTGACTCCAGTTCTCAATGCATGAACAGTAAACTGTAGAGAAATGCTGTCTAGTTAAATTTAAGCTGAAAATGAGCTTACCCATGTTGGATTTTGTTCCATAGCAGTACTTGAACAGATTCTAGCACGATTATGGTAATGCTTGTAACTGGTACTAACAATCTATGGTTTGACAAACTCAGACAAATTTTAGACACTTACCATGAAACTTTACCTCCACAAAGAGTGGCTTTACGCCAAGTGATAAGACAAGTGACGGATATTTATGTATAAACTTTTTTTCTTTTAAGAAGTTCAGAGAAAATGGAATTGATAAGATGTGAGAAATCTAAAAAGGGCTTGCATGTTACCAGATCAGTAACATAATGAGAGTATATGAACTTCAAAGCTTAATCCTTATGCTGATACAGCTTAACGTTATATACCGTTGAAGTTAATTTGTCATGAACATGTACGGATCATACCATTGGACACCACGAAAAGGGTTACCTGTTGTTGTAGAGTGAAGATGTGACCAACACAGCCATAAACAGGGTCTCTAACCCTAGCCAAAGCCTCATAACACAGGGTAACCACCGCATCAAGCCGCTTGTCGGCGGGAATCCGTAAGAGAAGCTTTGAAGCGTTACTAGCTCCAAAAACCTTGTGCACCGCCGCAAAGTGAGCCGTCCCTTGATCGGAGTCAAAATAAGGTGCAAATATGCAACCTCTCACACACTTCCTTCGAAGAAACTTGCAAGCACCACACGGTCCACTACTTCCACCCATATTACTCATAACCCTCTCTACACACAGAATCAATACAACACTAACAGGCACCCCTGAAAAGGGTATACGAGTTAGTTGCTTGTGGGGTGTTTAAGCAAGAGAAAAAGAGAGACAAAAAAGAAGAAAACACAGAGGTTTGGGTTGGTTTATACGACAATATCCAAGAAGCTAACTTCGGTGGTTGGCCTCTTCCTGTGGATTAGAGTAGTATACGTGTATATGTATGTGTGTGCGCGCACTTTTTGGCTCAAACTTTAAAGTCACGGCAAGTGAGTGAGCGAGTGAGCGAGTGGGACGAAGAAGAAGAGATTGCGTGAAGCAAACATATATATTACATAACATCCGGTGACGGTGAGTGAGTGAGTGAGTGAGTGACAGTATCCAACTTCCAACCGCCGCAGTTGTGCCCACGTGCGAAACCCACGTGGGACAAACATCCTTATTCACAATTCCTAACCTTATCATGTATCTTTTTCCTCTTGTCATGTCCACTGGTTCTTTGCTTTCCCTTTCAGAGATAGGATTCCAATAGAGTCTGAGAGACATAGGTGCAACTTTTTGCACAGTTTTGTTTTTTTGTTCACTTAATCAACACATTAAATGTATACGAATACGTTCAGAAGGTGGTGTACATGGGACTTTGAACTTAAGTTTTGGTCTACAATTTCGAAATGCTAACTAATGATCATCGTTTGCAAGTGTTTTTCATTTTACCTATTCATAAAGTGTTTGCCTTATTTTCTGATTTAGTTCCATTAAATTGTGAATGAAAAGATTAATGCAAGTATAATTATAGATAATATAAATACAACGGGAATAAATTACAGTGATTCAGATCTTAATCACATAATTACATGTGTAATTTAAAACCATGATACATATGTTACTATAAGCATAATTTAAGATAATTTATTGATTTTGAATATTAAATCAAAATCACCAAATGGGATATATTATTTGGAATTAAAAGTGAGATAAATGTGAAAAGTACATATATAATGTGAATTTAAACGTTGGATTATTGTTCTAAACTATAATCCGAATAATTCTTAGTCAGAGAACATACGAAAATAACATCACTGAGATACGTAGCATCGTTAGATCGCATTAATCGAAAATATCTCTTCTTGCTATAATATTCAATGTAGTTTAAATTTTGAGTATTTATGCACCATTGATTGTGTGTGTGTATATATATATAAACGTAAGATCTTTTGTTTTCAATTTTAGTGAGCCATTTATTTCAGAACGATCCAGTCGATCAATTTTTGTGAGCTTTGTTTATTAAATAGGTAGATATTTATGAAATAGAGAAACAGATGTATATTTACCAATAAATAACAGGAGCAATCAAGTTATGGCCAGAGTGACTTTGTTCCTGTGCATAAGACATGTCTTCACGAAGAGGAGTAACAAGCAGTAAACGGAGAGTAGAGTGAAGGACTGAGTAGGCACGAAAAAACATGCATAAGTGTTGTATTTGCAATTACTGCAATATCACATCATGACATGTTGCCATTCTGCAAACATGTTCCCAGATTTTGTCTCTCCAAAGTTTTAATGTAATTTTATTTGTGCATAGTAAAAAAAATATTTTTGTTATTTTTAAAATTTTCAAAGTAACTTGAAAACTATAATTATTAAATATGTTTATGTTAAATCATGTTAACAAAAATTATTATAAAGATCGAATTCACAAAATTGCAAATTAGCTTTTCAATCTAATTTTAGTTTGATTTAAATTTACGTATCAAATTTAAGTAGATTGAATTTCGAATATAAATAGATATAGGTTCAATTTTTTATAGTTTACACTTGGACCACATATCAATTTTTCACTTGATCTAAGGCTCAGTTTGGTTAAGAGGTTGGTAATGAAACAAGATGAAACGTAACACACTTTCATCGTTTAATTGAAGGTTTCATAATAGAATTGAACGGAATGAGATGGAGCAGAGGGTTTCATATTACATTCCATTTTATCTTAAACAGTGAAAATAAGAAACCTCCGATTCAGAGGTTTAATATGGAACGTAAACTAATAAATACATACTATTTAATATACCTTCAATAATTTTTCTTAATACTAATTATTTCTTCTAACTCTAACACCCTTTTGTCCATACTCATTTATTACGGGCCATAAAAATTGTAAATAATTAATAATATTTTTATATTATTTCTCCT
>JAOQML010000004.1:1606774-1621282 GCA_027568935.1 Erythroxylum urbanii
CACCTTCGCGGGGCACGGATCCGGGTATCACTGTCGATATCGGGTTCGGGTCCGGTGGGAGTTGGGGTGTTACAATCTATATATATAATTATCACTTTAAAGTAGAATTGGTTGTATAAGTCAAGATTATTATCAATTATATAGATTGTAATTGTGAACCAAGCAAGTGGCATCTATAGTTAAAGTTGTAATAGAATATGATTAGTAATTTTCATTAGATTGCATATTAAAACTCATTTTATTCTTTGTGAATTTGAAAATATTAAAAATCTAAATAATTTAAGTTACTTATGAAATTTGAAAAAGGGCAAAGAAAAAATTCAAAGGAGGTTTTGAATAATTTTACCAACAATAATAACCTTTTGATGGTAGCAGAGATTTGAGGAAAATTTATATCAGTAGAACTTTTTTAAATTTATTTGGTTGAGATTTTTTTAGAAGTAATTTGAGATTATTTTAGGTTTTTAAAATAATTTTATCATGTTTAAACATATTGTCATATGTTTATCAATTAGTAATTTTATTAGGACTAGTTATAGTTACTATTTAAATATTTTTCTCTTTTTTAAGGCATTAAATGATATTACATAATATTTTTTGTATTTATTAAAATTCAAAAATTTAGTCGAATTCTATACTTTATTTTTCACGATTATGTACTTGCGATTTGCTTAGCTTTTTATAAATTATTATGTGCAATAAATATCATTTGCTTTGAATGATAACAAATGAAGACAGAGTGATAATTCCCCTCTCCTAATGCCAATTGAAACTAGTTCCTTGTAAACCATTTTGTTTCATATCTTTTGTTTAAGTTGTCTATAACAAATCATAAGTAGTGCAACTAGTGAAGTGAACTCCTTTAAGTGCCTTCCAAGTTAAAAGATTGAAGGTTTAAGTCATAGTAAGGTAGGTATCAACTCATATCAATCATGACAGTAGATGGTTGACTAGGAGTGAGAAAAATTGGAGCTTGTAAACATCACTTAGATTAAGTTTGTTACTTAGTTCAAAATTACTAGGTCGTCAAATGATTTACCTAAATTATGTGGTTATTGGTTACCACAGGCATACAAAATTTGAATTTGAAAGATAGTGATCGCATTATCTACTGATATCAAAGAAAAATTACTAATTAGTTTAAATTAGGGAGAAATTAAGCTAAAATTAGGGCGATAGGAAAAATTAGAGTAAAATTGGAAAGGGGAATCAGAGGAGGAAGTTGTAGGGAGGGAAATTAACAAGAAACCTTTGGCAGAGGGTCTCTCCTTATGGGGCAGACCTTGGAGGAGGACCAAAGCTCGATATGAGCTACAGACAGGAATCGAGGCACAAATAAAAGAGGGAAACAATGACTATTATCTAGGAGACAAGGATTTCTTGCCACTCATGCAAGTTAATCTATCCAAGGAGAGTTATATGAGAGGTAAGGAAGTTAGAGAGTCGAGTGGAGATTCTCTAAGTCCTAAATTGATATAGTTACAAGTTAGGCATCAAATCCTAAACTTACGTACTATTAGGGGGCGATAGTGGGCAAAATCATTTCTCCTATGATCAAACTACTGCAAGTAAGAGCTTTCGCTTAGTTGAATGTATTGTTTGGTTTCTTAATTAGAAATTTGCATACTTCCCTCAGGTACAAGTGTGGGTAACTATTAAATACTGAAGGAAAGGGTTAGAGAAGATGCTTCTCACAGAAGATGAAATGTTCATATTCAAGTTCATTATGAAAGCTGATCTTCAGGAGATCCTTGAATAAGGGTTATGGCACGTTAGGGACTAGATAATGTTTGTGCAGAAATGGAGACCTAGGACTGAGATAGATAAGAGAGGAATTTCAGCCCTTCACATGTGGATTAACTTCCACAATGTACCATTGGAATACTGAATGGTTGAGGGGTTAAACTTTATGGAGAGTTCAGTTAGCAACCTACTTAGTCTTGATTCATAAATGTAAAGAATAGAGAGAATCCACTATACGAGAATTCATGTGGAGGTTAGGAGAGAGAAAAAATTACTTGAGACGATTTCAGTGATGAAACTAGATGAAGGTGAGGAGATTATAAAGATGGAGATAAATCTTACTTACAACTGGAGACCTAAGGAGTAAAATAGTGCTTAGAAGCCAAATCGGAGAAAATTCTCCATAAGGACTTATAAGTAGCTAATGGGTACCATGGATTCGAAAGAGTTTTCAAAGGAGAGGCACTCTTTAGCAAAACCTAATCAAGAGAAGGAAGTTCCCTATACGAATGAATAGATGGAGAAAGGGGAGCCCTCGAATGTTCGAATTACATAACCAACTAGTACTAAAAGAGAGGTTAACATAGAGGGGTAGCCATAATTTCTAATAGAATATCCAGGATGCTTATATATCCGAAGATAGTAGAGGACCAAAAGGATCAAGATAACTAACTGCCAAAAAACAATGCTAACCAATACAAGATAAATCAAGTTAATAAGGGGGTGGAAGAAAAAAGCCAGGATTAGATAAAATTCTTACAAATTGAATGGAAGGAGATTAAGACTACCCCTATAAGAAGATCTGAAAGGAAGAAAGTGAGGAATAGGCAAGGAGGTAACTAAAACTCATTCTTCTTATGTTTTTTAATATGTTTTTTTAATGCTAAAGAAATGAATGATCCTCTTAAGAAGCATTCGATTAGGGATACTTTTAAAGAAGAAACTTCTAATTTTGGGGTTATTACAAACTAAAATAAAAGTTGACTATCTTACGAATAGTCTTTGTTGTTTGGTTACTAACTAGGATATTCAATTCAACCATAAGCACCACCAGTACAATGGTAGGTTTATGCTAGACTACAATGTAATAAGAGTCAAAATTACTAGTATATTAACTTCAAATCAGTTAATACGTATAAAGACATGTCTGGAGGAGTCCAATACTCAAATTAATGTCTTGGTGATATATGTAATGAACTTAAAAATTCCAAAGAATAAAATTTTGGAAAAATTTAAAAGGAATTCAATCATCTATGAGTTTCACCTGGTTTATAGTATGTGATTTTAATTGTGTGTTAGATCCTAATGAGGCAAAAGGGTATAAGGTGAAGGTTAAAGGAATTGATAGGGAGTTAAAGCAAGTGGTGAATCAGTTAGGAGTACTGGGCCTAAGATTTGCAAGGAATCTATATACATAGAGTAATAGGCAGCAGGGTAAGTTGCTTACTAGGAAAAATAGCTAACTAGTCCTGATTAACTAAATTCCCTGAATCCTATGCTAGCTTTGGTGCCCCTAAATGTTTGGATTATTCAATGATCAAAATATTGAAGTTGAATGTCGTGTTTAATTCTAGGTTATCATTTAGATTTTTTAATTACCTTTTAGATAGATATAGATTTAAGGAAGTTATGAAAAATGCTTGGAGACAGGAGATAAAAGGATGTAAGGCTTTTCAATTGATAAGGAACTTACAAAGAGTAAGGGAAGATTTGAAAATCTTCCTAAAAAGCTTTGGCATAAATATTAATGCAACTCTTCTACTGGCTAAATAGAATCTAAAAAAAGCTTAAGTTGAATGCGATAAGGATCCCTATAACTAGAGTTTGAGAATATTAGAATTTTCAAAATTATGTAAGTACAACTTGGTCCTATTAATGTGTAGATAAAGTAAATTGGCTAAAAAAAGACATCAATGCAAAATTTTTCCATAGTGTTATTCTTGCTTGTAGAAATAGGAACAAAATATCAACTCTGATCAATGAGAATGGGAACTCCTATGGAGAGATGGATATGAAAGAGGAAAAAGCATTAGATTATTTTAGGAAACTGATGAGTGTGAATTTCAAAGAAAGAAATGAATGTATTGAGTTAGAAAGGGTATTTAAAGATAGAATAAATAAGGAAATGAAGGAATATCAAGTGTTAATGAACATAAAGTCAAGGAGATTTTGTTTAGCCTAAGTCCCAATAAGTCCCCAGGTTCAGATGAATTTAGTGCTGATTTCTTCCAATTACTTGGAATGTTACAAGAAGGTTACATATTGAAAATTTTTAGGAATTCCTTTATAGTTCTATAATCCTACGAGAATTAAACAATATCCTTATCCCTAAGGTTAAAAATCCTAGCTCAAAGCAAGATTTTTAACAACATAACTTTCAAGATAATCTCAAAAGTTTTAACAAGTAAGCTAAAGTTTTCCCTTCAAAAAATCATAAGTCAGTCCCAAGGTTCATTTATTACAAGAAGGTCCTTCAGTTATAACATACTAATAGTTCAGGAATTGATGAAATATTATCAATCTAAGAATGTAACTAGAAGTTGTGTAACGAAGATTGACTTATTGAAGGCTTTTGAGATAATATAATAGGAATTTATCACCGACTATTTGTAAGGGTTGGAATTTCACTTTTTGTTTGTGAACTGGATTAGAGAACACATATCCTCCATAAAATTTAGTGCACTAATAAATGGAAATCCCTCTAAGATGTTTAAAATGAACTAGGAGAATTAAACAAAGGGATCCTCTTTCCCATTATCTGTTTACCCTAGTTATAAAAGCCTTATCTAAAATGATCTAGCTTAAAACCTCTAAAGACAATAGGTTTGTATTTCACCATAATTATGATGCATTAAGAATCAACCATTTTGCATTTGTCGATGATTTAATTATGATCTATAAGGCAAACTCTCATTCATTGAGGTTATTAATAGGAACATTAAAGGAATTCTTAATGCTGCTAGGAATAAAAGTGAATTTCTAGAAGAGCAACTTATACCTGTCTTTAGATGTATAAAATATAGAGGATTTGAGAAAAATATCATAATTAGTTGTCAAACACCCTCCTTTAACATACCTTAGGGTTCCTATAACCACTAAAAATTCGAGATTTATACCTTGTTTACCCTTGTTAGAATTATTCAAATACAAAATCAATTCTTAGTAAAACAAGTTATTAACTATGGTTGGGAGGCTATAAATTATCTCATTGGTTATAAGGAACATCCATGTCCATTAGAGTGCCCATCTTTACATGCTAAAGAAGATTATGAAGGAAATTGAGAAGTCCATTCAAAACTTCCTGTGATATGAGAAAACAGGAGGATTCAAGCAAGTTAAGGTAAACAAGGCTGAGCTATATGTACCAAATTAGGAAGGAGGACTAGGTATAGCTTCGATACATGTCATATAGAACGTACTCTTGTCCAAAAGGGTATGAATATTGCTTAATAACAAAGAAGAAATATGGTCAAAGTGATAAATGAAATTTACATAATGTATAACCATCTTTAGTAGATTAAATCAATCAAAGATCACTCTTAGAGTTTCACTCAAATTCTAAGGTTAAGAGACCAACTTTATACCTTAATCAAATACAAGGTTAGAATGGGAAAAACACGAGATCATGGTTTGTAATGCTAGTTCATTGTATAAGAGGGAAGAACTTGATCATTTGCTCCTTAAAATTCCTTTAAATGCCAAAATTTATGACATCATCCAAGAAGTGAATAGGTCCTGTACTTTAGAGGATCCAACAATATTATAGTTCATTTTCCTCAGGATAATCCAAATCATTTAGAGGATGATAAGGTACTTTAGATGCCTAACTCATCTTATAGGTTCAATAATTCATCATGCTTTCAGGCATTCAGAAGCTACTTTTTCACTATAGGCTAGTTTGATTTAATCCGGAGAAGAACTCTCATTCATAAACTATAATTAATAGTTGGTTGACAGCAGAAATGGACTTAGCACAAAGGATTGATTTTGCAATACTTCTAAACCACTATATCTTCTTCGTAAGCCCTCCCTAAAACCTTATCTTATCTATAATTGCAATGTAACTATTCTTCGACCTTATGGTATACAATTTAACATATGATGAGCAAGTATTGTGAAATGAGTAATTGGTGGGAAATATTAAAGTGCTTTAGTAGAAAAGCTACGTATATGAAGCACGGTAGTTTATTGCTCAAAACAACATTTAATTGTTGTATTTACATGATGTGGAGATAGCAGAACTCAAGATTGCATAAAAATATAAAGTCGAGGAACAACATATTGTTGACAAACTAATAGGATAAATTAGGGAAATTTGTATGGCACATAGAGGCATCATAAAAACAAGTCCACTCTAAGGAGCATATGAAATAAGTATTCAGTTTTGTAATTATTTATTGATTTTGTCATGTATATATAATAAAGGTAGAACAATCCTTTTCATTGGTGTACGAACGCTAATTGAGCTAATAAAATCCTTTCATTTTTTTAAAGAAAAGGTGTCTCCCAATAATTCATCAAGGTCAAAATTTATTGGGAGACACCGTAGAGACAGAGTAATAATAGGACAAAGTAGAGACAGAGGAAGGAGACAAAAGATCACGTTCCCTATGTTACACACGCCGTAACAAATCTTTTATTACATGACATTCACTTTCGGTTTGTGATTTCCAAAATATCTGTTTGTTTTCACCCACAACATGCGATGTAGTATAGTTAAAATCTTCTACAAAGTTGCATTGGGACGGACAAGCAACTGGACAGCATCTCATGAACCAAACAAACTTGGCGAAAGAAAAAAAGCATAATTAGAGTAAATTATGGCAAGTGGAGATAAACACACGAGAGAGTGCGATTGAGCTCCTTGTTGTAACCGAGCTGTTTCAGTCGATTGTCGTCTTCATTCTGGAGAGGGAGATAAACACCACGGGCATCTTCTAAACTTCTGATTCCGCCTTCCATGTGAGAGATGAAGTGCGTGTGTATTTTTTATTTTTTATAATGGAAATTCCTTGCAATAAGAATGTGGTATTTCTTTTTAATTGTTAAGCGACCGTTTTATCATAAAAACTTAAGCTATTGTGTGAGAATAATTTAATTAATTTTATATATTCACTAACACACTCTTTCAAGTGAAAGTCTTTTGAGCTTGAAACTTGGACATGCTCACTCTATCTTGTGCTGAATAATAAGTAGTATGTGATAGAATTTGAACTCACGACTATTTAATCACAAAAGTTTTGATATCATAAAGCAACCGTTTCATCACAAAAATTTAAGCTATTATATAAGACAACTTAATTAATTTTATATATAGGCTAACGCGAGTAACTCAATAACTCAACTGAATTTTTATTAACACAGTCTGTGTGACAGTGAGTGAGTCAGTTTCTTCTTTGACGCACAAACGTTTGACAATTGACCTCAGACTGTTGTGTGATAAAGTAGAGAGGGGCAACATAGTTGAGTGGAAGTTGATCAACGTGCTCTCAATATTATAATTAGTTGCAATAAATGTAAGGTCGCTAGCTATTTTCCTTCCCAATTCATGAAGCTTCAGTCGTTGAAATTCAATTTACTTTTTGCCCTTTGTCTTACGAAACGAAAGTTTCAACCTTATATTGCAGAAAAATTGGACGTCTCATACGTAAATTTTTAGTTTCACCTACTATATTGAAAACGTTTTAATACACACAGCATCTACTATCTAAAGCTCCTTAAACTGTTAACTAACTAAACTATTAAAACGAACTTTCCGGCAATTATGTAGGTTTAACTCCTACTCTACTCCAACTTCTCTCTAAAAATAAATATCCAGCTAATTTCCACAATGCAACTTTGTCTTTGAACAAATTAATATTATCATTAGATCATGCTCTTGATATGTTCATAAAATTCATACAAACTTTTGTGATATAATATACAATAGATCACTTTAATTCATATCATACAGATCATTGTATAAATATAATAAAGCATTTATTGTAATAATACTTTATTATAAAATTTGATTATCTTTCTTGAAGTTGTCCTTTATGATATCTTAATGGAAAATGACTATAGGCGCATAAGTTTTTAAAATAGAACTCACACGAGTAACTTGAGATAATTCTACAAGTAGTACAGATAAAATTACAACAAAAGTGTTAATTCTTATAGATTCATTTCAAACATTTTGATAATTCAATTGAAGTATAATTTTAATTTTAATTACAATTAATTATAACTATTATAATATTAATTATGTCTCAAACAAACTTAACTTTTAAAATTGGATTAAACTACTTTTTTTCTCTCAAACCATCTTTTATGTGTGACTTATTAGGTTCTTAAATATATTAACAATAAATATTGAAAGTTGAAAATTGAAAATATGCAAGCATGATCTCAAAACATAGAAATTCCCATCAAGAGAGTTTAGAGCCTTAAGGTTTTCAAAAATATGGATATGATTGTTAGAAAGTTGGTGAATCTTGATGGACAGTTACTTGAAATATTGAAAACTTAATTGGAATTACTAGGAAACTTGATTTGAGCAATATATATATAAAATATTGATAGAGATTTGATGAGAGGGTCAAAAGTAGGGTCTGATATCACCTTTAGAACTTTTAAAATTTTAGGACTGTCTCACAAAATGTAGAACCTTTTGGAGCCTAATTGCTCAAGGCACAAACTAACGCACAGACATGTCCTTATACCATAGATAGTACTAAAAAGAGTTTTGTTAATATATAGTTAGGACACTAATGTGTCTTAGGCCATAGATCCTACTATCCCACTTAACATTAAGACAAAATCTAGGTAACTGGCATCTCTTAGGCTTAAGGATGATATAGAAAACTTATGTTAAAAAAATCTTGGATAAAACTGCCTGTGGGTATATTTTTATAACAAATATCTTACATATAAGTTATAAATTTCCTATTATTGATCTGTTACCCACAACTAAAGTAAATGCACCATTCAATAATATATAATATAGTGGCAAGTATGAGTCGATCCTTTGAGGAGCCAATGTGGATTACAAATCTTAAGCTATTGAATAGTCTAAACTAAATAAATAAAGAGATATTTTTATAGATTTTGATTAAAGAAACATATACTAAACTAAAACCTAAATATGTAGCTAAGAGAATCAATAATAACCAAATATATCAAAAGAGAATTCAATAAAATATTAATGTTTAGACAAACTCTTCATCTAGTATTAATTTTTATTTCATGAATCAATTAACCTAGAATAGATATATTTAACTAGGTTGGAAGGATCTCTTAGACACTAAACTACAATTTCCGAAGCACAGTCGTTTACTCTTCACTTGGTTAACTCTTACCTCCACTAAGCTAATATACCTTTGAATGAATTAAGATATGTGAAATCCCATGAAAGGTTTCAACTTAATACTAAAAATATTATATACGTCTCTCTCAAGCACCCTATTCAACTCTTATTAGCTAAACTGTAGTCTACTACATGCATGCTTTCTATAGATAACTGACTCAAATTCAAATCTATTAACTAGCATAACTAGATCATACATTAAGATTAATTAAAGGAAATTCACAAAAATATACCCCATTCATAAATTAAAATGAATCAATCTTTAAAAAAGTAAAAAATGATTGGGCACTAGCCATAGTCACAACAATAAAATCAATAAAAAATAAGAAAAATATAGAAATAAATCTAGAAGAAAAATCTTAATTTTGCCAACAACTTGATATATTGTGATGGTATTTGGATTTTAATTCTTTGATAAAAATAGTCTTGGAAATGGACTTTCAAAGGTTCTTGGAGCTTCCAATAGATAGCCCTAACTTTTTAAAGGAAAAAGATAGATCTAAAGTGTAAAGTCTCCAAAAGTTTTTTAAAAATTAAGGTTTTGAAACTTTATATATGTTCTCATGCCTTTAAATAAAATATGGGTCATAGCCATTGACCAAAATGTTTATCTATTTGCTTCCTATATAATTACTATATGGTCTCTAGCATGAATCTGTCTCCAAACTATGGATTTTAATAAGTACACAGTCTTTGGCATGGATATGTTACAAAATCGTGGATCTTATTGTCTCGATCATGATTATCATACTATCTTTGGGATGATTATGGCTCAGACTGTTTTGCTATACATATCTACCTCAATGTCATATAGTCTCTTTTCAACTGTTTCCTAGCCTAGATCCTTTGCCGTATCTGATTCATATAGCACACAGTCTAGCATATGGGCTTGAGACAAACTGTGTTCCTTTAATTATTATAATTTTCTTTATGATTTTTGTTTGAAGTAAACTCCAATTCTTGAATAATTTCATTTGAAGCTCGATTTATCAAAATTATTTAAAAATTAAAATAAGCAATAAGTTAATTTAACATTAAAATTAAGAAAAATACTTAAGAAAGTATGTATGTTTTTCATGTACATCATATAATAACCCCTATATATGATATTTTGGAGATCTCAAGTTTTAGGATGACTTACAAAATCATTATATAAAATTCTCCAGAAATATAATTCTATATAAAATTCTCATGATAGGTCATTTTAGTAAACTTATCCTCTAAAAAGTACCCATATATTTGTTAAAGTATCTATGAACTTTTGTTTATGAGTTTTACTACTTCTTTTATAATGAATAAACAAAACATATTTTAATCTTTTTAATTTGTCAATGTCTAATCTTGATAGAGCAACAAATAGTAATAATTTAGAGATAATATATAAATGTAATATGAATCTTATAATATAATCTCATCATAATTTTATTTAGAAATTTTATTTATCATGTAGATTTTTTCCTCTAACAAGTTCCAATATAATTGGTTAAATATCTCTATATTTTATCGACTACTTCCTTCATAATGAAGAAACATAACATATGCTAATCTTTCGTCTCTATTAATATCTGATGTTAATAGTGCCATAATTAAGAACAATTTAGAGATAATACATAAATCAATGTTAATCTCATAATTATAATCTCATTATAATTTTATTTATAAAGTAAAATTATGCATCTTATCAGCTAGATAATTAATCAAACATACGTAAAAAGTCTCTCATTTGAACTGATTCAATTACTTAAGTATCTAATAATAGCATCTCATCATATGATGATCACTTTAATGCTATGACTAATGAGAGCACTGTAGAAGAGTTTCAATAGGATTAACTTAATCTTTACACTTTCTAATTTAATTATCATCTTAATTAGGAGGAAATGCTTCAAAATATATTTGGATTTTTGAGTAATGGATTTATATTATTCTCATTAAAGAGATTCTTAATCTAAGAAATTGCTTCAAAAATTAAAAATTATTTAATTAGCAATTATTACTACATTAGAACTTTTCTAACTTGAAATGACATTGTTAAGTGTAAAATGTACCTTAAATAGGATTTACTTGTATTATCAACATAAATTTAAAATCCATGTCACTTTAAACTTAAACATAAACTAATATATTGAATAATGGAAATCTTTAATCCTTTTTGAGTATCTAGTTGTTAAATGCTAAACACATTTGGCACATGTAACTCCACTTTCATTATCCCTATTATTATTACATTTATTTTAATCTAAGAAATTGCTTCAAAAATTAAAATTTATTTAATTAGCAATTGTTACTACATTAGAACTTTTCTAACTTGAAATAACATTGTTAAGTGTAAAATGTACCTTAAATAGGATTTACTTGTATTATCAACATAAATTTAAAATCCATGTCACTTTAAACTTAAACATAAACTAATATATTGAATAATGGAAATCTTTAATCCTTTTTAAGTATCTAGTTGTTAAATGCTAAACACATTTGGCACATGTAATTCCACTTTCATTGTGCCTATTATTATCTTTTATAATTTTAAAATAATTAAAAAATCTCATTTTTACTTCTTCAAGAGAGACATGACTAAGTCATATGTTTAGTCCAATGAAAATGTCTCCATCTAATTGATATGTGCTTAATTGATTGTATGTTTAATCCATAATACTTAGCGATTAATGATATAAAATTGCTTAAGATATTCATTTGACTCATATGTGGTTTTAGGCACAATTCAAAAACAAAAGAGCTAAAGTAAGTTGAAAACACCATCGTTGAGTCAGTTTCCAAAGATTCACACTCACTCGTCTTCATGGAGGAAGAAGAAAAAGATTAAAAGCAAGAGAAGACAAGAAAATGACAAGAAGAATGAGATATATGTTGAACATATCAAAAGGAGTAGACAAGAAAAAGAAAACAAATGACATGAAAATTATGCATGGCCATATATTAGTTTGGCATGGCTATGAGAGCATGGCCCTGAGCATTAACTCATAGCCATGCCAACTTATTGCACAACCGTGAGTTATAAATGCATGAGCATGAGGCAACCCTCACGCCCATACAATGTTAAGTCATGGGTGTGACACATAGTCATGGGTGTCACACCCATGATAGCCCCATACACCACCGTGAGCTATTGATAGCTCACCCCATTTATCCCTACATTTTCAATATATACAGAGGAACATGTGAAGCCAAGTTTTATGAAATGTTTTGGTGTTTTTGTGGAAAAATCGAGAGTGAAGCTTCGAGGGAGACAAAATGAAGAGAGCAACTAAAGCTCCCAACCTTGAGAGACCCATGGAGGGCTAGCTTTCTAACGCTGGTTCGGAGGCGACATTGACGACGACGACTCAGTTAAACATTCCTTCTTTGTATTTATTGTTTCTTTATCTCTTTAGGAATTGATTGTGTTATTTTATGTCTATTGTTTAGGTATTGTAAAAAGATAATTTGAATGCGTTCATTGGATCGTTTTATTGCAAAGCCATTGCTAGAATTTCAATATAATTCGTAATTGTTATGTTGAAATTTATTTGTAGCGACTAATGATTCGTAATCATTAGGGATAACATAACCTAAGTTAAATTACCCCATTGTATGTGGTTGTTACTTTGATTAATCAGTTTTTCTAACTCGTAATGCGGCTGCCTAATTGAATATGAAGATTATATCCTAGGTTATTTAGTGGATAAGTTTAATTAACGATTGTATCTTGATTAAACATAACCTAAGGGAAAAGTAGGGTTAATAGAGCTTATCGTTAACGTACGATTAATAGTTTCTAGGAGAGGTAAAAGAACAACATATCAATGAAATATGTTTAATTAGGATATAGGTTGAGATACAACCAAATAACTAAATTCCTAATAAATTCGACACTTTCATCATTGTTAATGTTTCTTTAATTTATTTTCATTAGTATATTGTTATTTTCTTATTTCAAAACCAAATCAAATCACCCCTCCCCTCAACATCTGAACACCAATTAATTTCATGTCAAAAGCTAACCGAACACTCTTTGTGAGATTGACTTTGACTCACCACTGCTATATTAATAGGTCTAGTTTATTTTGGCGTAGCATTACGATGTGGTGCTGTCACTAATATAGTAAAAGTTACAATTAGCACCCTATTCACTATTAAATATTATGGTTAACTGAAAAAACTCATATTTTTTAAATTTCTCATTTATAGCCTAAATTTTAAAAGTAATATTTAAATATGAACTTTTAACTTTTGAAAATATAACCCGATGTTAGTGTTTTCATTAATAGAGCAGATATGACAAACAATAGCAGTCGTATTTTTCTAACAAATAGGATGTGCAATAAATGTACATGCCATAATTTTGTAAATTTTAATTATTTTTCTCCACTTTCAGCCTATGTCTTACAACTCTCTTTGTCTCTTAGCTTCCAAAGCCTTCTTTGTATCTCTCAGCATCTCTTCTCTACTCTCTCTTTTCTTTCTCTTCATTATTTCCCAACTTTCTCTGCTCCAAATTATGTGAAAATGTTCCGATCTAGAAATGTGGCAAGAGGGATGTAAGAGTTGTGAAAAAAAACACAACTTTCATTATGTTTGAAACATGAAAAGACAAACTAACGGAGAATTAAGACTATAGAAATAGGTAAAAAAACTTAAAATTTCAAAATGAAGCATTAATGTAAACAATACGTAAATCTATCTTAAATTTCTGTCTCTCTCTTTGCCTTCTCCACTTTTTCTTTAATTTCTCATCAAAGATAATATTAACCAAAAAAAGAAAGAATAAAAAATAAGATATAGATATGGATGTCAATGGGCCGGGCCGGGCCCAGGCAATCCTCGGCCCCGCCCAGCTAGGCCTTAATCATGGCGGGCGGGCCCTGGCCGTCAACGAGCTGGACAGCTCGTCTATAATTTTTTTAATTAAAAAATACAAAACGGTGTCGTTTTGGACAAAACAACGCCGTTTTGTCAGGCCGCAGGCTGGCCCATGGTCAGCACTAGCCCATGGCCAGCCAAACCCAGGCCAAAAATTGGCCGGGCTGAGTAGGTCGGGCTGGAATTGCTATCCCTAGATATAGATTATACGATAGAAAAAGAGATGAAAATAAGTTGTTAATGACGAAAGCAAAGAAACTAAGATGTAGAAAATTGCCAGGTGAAAAGTGAGGGGAATAGTACGGTTAAACTTTTTTTTTGATAAATCAGTAATTAAATTGATAAAGAAAGAAAAATAGGTTATTTACATCTCACGAGAATGCCTTATATGCAATTCTCTGTCTTCCACAATATGAGCAACCTCCTCAAAGAACAAGAAACATTTTGCAAGAAAAGACTCTAAGATACCTCCTAAAATACCTTGAACAAATATGTACCATCCCAATTGAAATCAGATACTTGCAAGCATACCTATCAGAGCAAAAAACAGACAGTGTTGC
>JAOQML010000004.1:1690678-1703322 GCA_027568935.1 Erythroxylum urbanii
GATATAAACTTAATTTTTATAAAATTAAATATCTAAAATCTAAAATCGTAAGAAAACATTAAAAGAAATACTAAGTTATAATTTTTTTTAAAGTCATACCCTTATAACTCATTTTATACATAAACAGTCAATACTAAATATCTAATTTTACTAAACATATTTAATAAATATCTTACATTATCTATGGTCAAATCCGCTGATATAATTCGCTATTAGTTAACCGCTGATAAAATCAGCTAATAGCTAATATAATCAGTGAATTGCCAAATAAAGCCTATATGGTCAGTTGATAAAAATTTTGAATCTCAATTCTTAATTAGAATTAATTGAATCAGATAAAGTTAAATTTTTCATTGGAATTCAAAATTTTTAATATAAGAGTATATATATATATATATATTTCATTTTTAATAAATTGTTTACGAAATAATAATTTCGAATTAAGATTTAATTAACTATTATTATCATTTATGCATGTCGGCTACTTCATACACCAATAACTTGGAACTTACAACTTCTAAAAATTGGATTACGGTACAAGTTGGTCCTTGAAAAGAACAATATTCTGTTAACCACTTGAACTGAATCTCTTGCAAAAGAGTAGAGTAAGTACAGACTCCATTAAAGGCTAAGAACATGTATTTGGTTCAAGTTGTCACTTAGCTTTGGACATCTGATACTGTGACTCCACTCCAGCTTTTCAAAAGCTATTGAATCATGAATGGATACGATTCCATCAAGAAATAAACAAGTCATAGATCGAAAAAGGCTCAATTCAATCTTCACTAGATGCTCAATACTGCATTTAATCTAAAGTTTTACATTTAAAGATCGACATAGAAAAGGTTATATACCCTATGTATTAAGTTAAGACCTTGGTCCTTAGTACGATATTGTACTTTCAATACGTAGATTTTGACAATAAAAAGAGGTAAATCCAACACAACCAATCAAATTTATAATGTTAATATATATCCCCTTCATTGCAATACACACGATATATATATATATATATAAAATAATAAAATTTTAGTTTATGTATTTATTTATTTTCATATGGGTTATTCGGAAACAATCTCTTTACTAATTAAAAGTAAGGTTGTGTACTACTTAACCTTCTTAGGCCTCTCGTATTAATATAAACAATCAATCTTTTGAGAGATCTTTTAATACTATTAAAGTGTTTTTAAGTAAATTAAAATAATATAAAAAGTATTTTTAAAATGAATAAAATAAAATCACAAAATCAAATTTGTATTTTTCATATGCTACATCACAGTCAATTACAAAAAGGAAATAGACAAGAATGTTTAGTGTCCAATACAAAATTTCTCATAAGTTGATGAACATCCCTCGTGCAAGTCTACTACTTGAAGAACTCTTCTGATTCACCTTTCAACCTAGAAGTTGAGGACACCTTCATTAACCTGAAAATCTAAAACAAGTCTCAATGTCCCATGGTCGTGGAAATCTGCAACTGTTGCTACTCCATCTTCTTGCTCAAGACGCAGACAAACAGAATGAATTTGCAGTATAAGTGTCACATCGATCTATAAGCTGAACAAGAATTTAAAAGAAAAAAATAAGTAAAGAGGTTGAGTTTAATTCGTCACAACACACTAATCTAAACTCAGGAAGCCTCTTCTTGTTGGTGGGGAATTGGCATCCAATGAAGTGAACCACCTTTCTTGAAGGTCCTTTTCCCAAAAAAAAAAAAAAGAAAGTACAAAAGCTTTTCAATTCATTATGTTAAAGATCAACCCTATAAGTCACGGTCAAATTCTCTATTCCAGTTATTATATTCCAATCTTGTTCTATTAGATCTCATCTATATGTTTATATGAGATTCACGTAAATATATAGATGAGATTTAATAAACATGATAGAAACATTATAACTAAAATATGAGATCTGATCCGCATATATAATGCTTGTTTTCTTCTCATTTCCATTTATTTCAAGTAAATTTATCACTTTAAACTATGAAAATCATGAGTTAATGATAACGAGGTATATACTTGTATATTTTTTATCTTTAAGGTAATAGATTAAAAAATAATTAACGTTTCAATTCAGTGTCAAATTTTTAAAAGTTTTTAATTTAATAATTAATCTTTCAAAATTTATGCAAATCTGTTCTTTTATCATGATTAATAAATAGACATTCCCGTTAAATGATAGACAGATCATTTTAGTAAAAACAATATTTTAACTTAATTTGTACAAATTTTAAAAGATTAATCACAAAATAAAAAACTTGTAAGCACTATTTAATTTGTTATTATCTTATTTTTGATGTTTTGTAAAAAGGGTATTTTATATATCATTAAATTTTAATAAACATTATTTTTTTGAACTACCCAAAATGCAAATTTTCACTTATAAGTTAATGTGCAATTGAAGTAGTAGTAGGATTATTTGTCATTCATAACTTGTGACACGAGGAATGAAGACAAAGTATGAGACTATGGATGGCCACACACAATGGAGAGTGGAATGACGCAACAGTAAAACCAACAAGATTCCAATGTTCTTGAGTCAGAACTCACTGTCTTTTCTCTTCTCTTCCTCTCTATTCTTCTTATTAAAACTCTCCTCCTATCCCCTCTTTCCCTCTCAAAACCAACCTATCAAGTTTCTCTCTTTCTTTTTCTATACCAACAATTCCAAAGTACGTATTTGGTTATAACTACATTCTCTTTTGTAGTTGGTGTTCTTCATAACATGACACTAACTCCTCCTCCTCCTCCTCCTCCTCCACCAGTTGAGGAACAAATGCCATTAGTGTTTGATGCATCAATTCTTCAACACCAATCCCATATACCAACTCAATTCATTTGGCCTGATCAAGAGAAGCCATGCCTTGATTCACCAGAACTTGCAATCCCTCCTATTGACTTGGGAAGCTTTTTATCAGGAGACATGTCAGCTATGTCAAAAGCTTCTCAGCTGGTTAACGAGGCATGCAGGAAACATGGGTTCTTTCTAGTGGTCAATCATGGAGTCGACTGCAAACTTATAGCCAAAGCTCACGAGTACATGGACATGTTCTTTGGCAAGCAACTCTCCGAGAAGCAAAGAGCTCAAAGAAAGATTGGTGACTACTGCGGATATTCCAGTAGCTTCACTGGCAGGTTCCTCTCCAAACTTCCATGGAAAGAAACACTTTCTTTTCGATTTTTTGCTGACCCACATCAGTCCTCCAACATTATTCAAGAATATTTCTTGAATGTAATGGGAGAAGATTTCACAGAATTCGGGTAAGCCCAAAGTTTTCATTTCCTATAGCTTAAAGGAACTTTCCAACTTTGTCTGCCATTGACATGGTTTGAGTTCCATTCATTCAGGAATGTGTACCAAGAATACTGTCAAGCCATGAGTTCTCTCTCTCTTGGGATTATGGAGCTTTTGGGGGTGAGTCTAGGAGTTGACAGAACTTATTTCAGAGAGTTTTTCCAAGGGAACGACTCGATAATGAGATTGAATTACTACCCACCTTGTCAAAAACCTGATCTAACTCTTGGAACTGGACCTCACTGTGATCCAACATCATTAACTATCCTTCATCAAGATCATGTTGGTGGCCTACAAGTTTTTGTGGACGGAAGCTGGCGATCCATCAATCCTGATCCACAAGCATTTGTGGTCAACATCGGAGACACATTCATGGTAAGTGTATGTCGGCACTCTTCAATGACTTTGTTAAACTAAGCTTACTACAAAACATAACAACCAACTGATCTATGTAATAGTATGTTAAATGTCTGGTCTTTTCAGGCCCTGTCAAATTGCAGATTCAAGAGTTGCATGCACAGAGCAGTGGTGAACAGCACAAGAGTAAGAAAATCATTAGCATTCTTTCTATGTCCGAACATGGAAAAAGTGGTGAAACCACCAGAAATCCTAGTGGACTCAGAAAATCCCAGGATGTATCCGGACTTCACATGGCCAAGTTTACTAGAATTCACGCAGAAGCATTACAGGGCAGATACAAAAACCCTAGAAAGCTTCACAAGCTGGCTTCAACAGAAGAATAACTGAGGAAAAGATTTTAGAGGAGAAGAGTAAGTGCAGGGGACTTTTGGCAATTCGTTGATCAGGAGGAAAAAAAGAAGTGACAGGCCAACAGAAACTCCAAAACGATTGCCCACTAAGCAGTGGTTTATGGCTGTAAGTGTGTGTTTGGTGATGTAGAGCATCGTATAAAGAAAGCAAATTGTTAGAATAAAGATTTCTATGGGACCTTCTTATTCATCTTCTTCTCTTTTTTCCTCCTTTCATTGTCTCTCTGTCTTCTCTGTCTCATTTTGTTCCCTTGGTCGCTCAGTATGTATAAGAAAGAATAGTTGATTCTTGACTGACTTCTTTGAGGCCACCAACGATTCTGTTTGCCCCGTAAGTAGTATCTGAGTCCTTCAAAACTTGTTAGATTCTCATATCAGGATTTTCAATAGCACACCTTGAATGGATCATATACATTCCAATGCCATTTGGTTTGGTTCACAACCACATACGTGATCGACTAAGTACATCACTATGATTTCTCAAGGAGACTCTGTTTCTGGCTTATCTCAAAGAGTTCTGGAAAGGATGAATCCATTCATATTTCTCCATTTTCATATCAGAAACAAACAAGAAAGGGAAAAAGAACAGAAAATAAGCATACCCATCAATGGCTAGTGAAAGAAATTTCCCTCTTAAAGTAGCAGGAAAACAGAGTCCACGAGAAATCTATGGCCTGTACTATATGTAATATTAAATCACAGAGAGTTCCATTAACTTTCATCATAGACACACAAAAAGACCAACTGGGTCACTGTGATCTGCTCATTCCAACCTCACCAAATACCCAACAATACTATTTTTCTATACGTTTAAGAATCAGAACAAAACTGGTATTTGCTAAAATACTACCAAAAAGCTGCTCTTTTTAATTGTATAATTTGCTGATGCATGGCTCCGATGTGTTCTACAATTTCAGATAATCATCAACTCAATGCCAATCTTCCAAGTCTTTCTGTTACAAATAAAAGTTTAAATTGCAAGCTCACGTTATTATCATTCCAGCTAATTATACTTCTGTAATTGCTATTTGCAAGTCAGCCATATATAACAGAGCACATGAATTACTTCAGTTGGAGATCTGCTATCAATAGGTGTAAAAGTTCTTTTCAGGACTCTTTAAGATACCAATCAATAGTGTTGTGAAATTCGTATCGTACTGGAGGATGCCGTTCGAAAAATAGAACCAAATTATATTAGATTGTTATTCCAAAGTGTACCATAAAATTTTGTGTTACATTAGTTGTACTCCAACCTGTCAGTACAATGGTGAAGGCCATAATACCATAAAAATATTGGAACAAAATTATAAATTGTTAAATTGAAAAAAATAGTTTTATAGTTAAATATTTTTAAATAATATTCTTATGTCTAGAAATAAATTATTTTTATTATTGAGTATAATTCTAAAATATCTTTTTTCAATTTGAAAGATAATACGAAATTGATTTTTAATTGTAAAAAAATTTAAATACTATCTTTTATTTTTAAAAATTACCTCAAAAGTTATTACCAGTAAGATAAAAGATTTAAGGCTTAAAATTTTAACCAATATTAAACCGTTATAAAATTAGTATACAGTGAATACATAACAAAATTAAAAATTTTTAAATAAGATTAAAGAAAAAGATTATTCTTACTCATCAAATAAGTTAAAATTTAATTGAAGAAGAAAATTGTTAAATAAAAACCAACTGATTTATTCTAATTTACAAAAATCGGTTAGTTTATAAAAATAGACTGTTTAATTAATAAATCAATTAATTTTTAATAACACAGATTGTTAAGTTAAACCAAACAGGATAATTGGTTAGTTTGAAATTTTTATAGTTGAACTGAAGAAACCGATTCAATTTTTTAATAATTGGTATTAACCAATACTGATACTATATAACATCAGTATATATTGATACTAGATCCGGTACAGTATTTTTAACTTTAATAAAAAAAGCTTTAGAGTGAACTACCAAATGAATCTAGTTGCAAAATATCAGATTGACTAATCCACCACAGGTGGCTCAATAGTTTCCCTCTCATAAAAGGAAATAGTATATAAAACATGAAGGAAGGCACATGATTCTTGCAAGGCTGTCATATATAATGCATGGCACTATGAACATAGGCTATCTCTAGAACTAGAACTACATATATGCTCAGACAATATTCTCTCTTTTGCCAAGACAGACCAGTCACTTCTTCCAAGACCTTTTATCCCAAAAAAAAAATTAAATCACATACCCTTTTCATCTTCATATCCGTACAGGTTGCTTAATTGGATATATGCAAGCAAAGTATTTTAATGAAGAAGATGGTAAATGCCATGCCAACTTACTTTTCCAACCTGAGTGAGAGAAAGGGAGAGAGGCAGACAAAGCTTGTTGAGATAAGCCACTTAGCAGAAGAACTCGAATCTATTTGTCCTCTAAACGACTAGATCCAATCATTGTTGGTTGATTAAACTTGAACCACGTCAAAAGAATATAATTAGAGAATTCCTCCTTACCACAGTAAAATCCTCTGTTCCTTTAGTGTGTATGACTATTCTTCACATATCATCTATACGTTTCAGCAGGTAATAAGCAGCAAAGGCAAGCAAAAGCTGATAGGATAGGTTCTCACATCTACTGTCATGGAGCTTTTTTCGGACGCAGTGGAATTGAATAAAATTACCGATATACGATTCCACGATTTAGACTTAAGGGTCTAACATCTACCCAGAGAAGCAATTGTCGAATCCTTTTTGACTTGGGTCCACTGCAAGACTAAAACCTGTCCTGTTCTAGGTGCTGTGGTGCAGTTTACTGTCCCTATCCTGATGCACTCAAACTTGTTTTAGCCTGTCCGATCCAATTCGGGTCTGATGACTTGAGACTTACTGTTATACGACTCATTTAACAGTCTTAAGAATACTTAAAGGGATAAAATCAACCAAACCAAGGAGACAAGAATGTTGATCAAACTTCAGAGTTCAGGGACAACAATTGATTTTAAGTCGAAAAATTTTTGAACGGAACAACAGATACATCAGATCAGTAACAGTTAAAAGAATACAGAAACTGGGTTGGATCTAAGTTTACTTCATCTACCCAAACTAAAATTGCTCTATAGAAGACCTGTCCATAACCCTAGGCATCCTCTGCAGCTTAGGATTTTTACAGTTTAACAATGCATTGGAACATATCACCTAGATTTGTTGAAGGATGAGTGAAACAAATTGAAGGAATTACACAGAATAATAAACAATGTGGAAACAGTAGAAGGATATGCAGTACAGAAAATTCAACCACATTCCTCCACATGTACTAAACCAATTAAGAACTGACCCTTCAATTGCATAGCCAGACTATAGAGAGAGAGATTGAGGGGTGCATGAGTGGTATTTGCTGTACTTTATGGCATTCATCAGCTTCATTCACTTAGCTTGCAGTTGCGAATGTACGGATGATCATACTTAATATACTTGGTCCAGTATGATCGATACTTAGTCATTGACAACTCCAGCCATGGCTTCATGTTGCCATTATAGTGGACGACTGCTGCATTTTCAATCTCTGATTTATCAAGACTGGGATTATAACCGAGACCAAGTACATGCCATGACTTCTCAAGTGGATGCGTCAAATTGTAAAATGTAAGCAACCCGGGTGGTAGAGTTCCAAGCTTCCAAAGAATCCTGTCTTCATTCTGTTGAAATAAAAAGAAAATAAATGAAGGAAATTCAGAACAATAGGAGAGCGCACTTACTGGAATAATACTCGAAGAGTTTCGGTAATTAGTTCAGATAAGAAACAAATAGCCACTATTTAAGGCAGCAAGACAGGAATTACTTTCATTAGTAGCTTACCATGTTTTGCCACTTGTGATATATGCCAGTAATATCCTTTTTTTTCCATTCCTTGAGATCAAAAACATTCATCCCATATGCCCAACCACAAGCATTTGGATCAAAGTTTCTTGCAATGTGCGGATTTGAAAAGTTTAGGTACTTATCAAACCGATGAAAGCTTTCACCACAAGTTTCCACAGCCCCATTCACTTTCCCGCGTAGATTTATAGACCACAATCTGGTCAAATCTTTCTGGACAACAATGTCATCATCAAGAAACAGAATCTTATCCAGCTTGGGATAGACCTGTGGCAGGTAGAATCTTAAGTGGTTAAGCATTGAAAGATACTTTGGGTTCCGATACTTCAGATTTGAAGAGCCAGTTGAAAGAGATGCTGGATGGTTTGCCTTGAAGTAATATTCTTTCATTGCAGCAGACTCGAGTTGCCGCAGAACCGGGCAGTAGGACGAATTAAGCCACTTAAATTCATCAACATTTTCAACATGAATAGTGGCTTTTCCAGGAGGATTTAAAAGAAACCACATGCTCATAGCTCCAAAGTTGAGTTTATCAGTAACAAGATGGAACACGTGTTTGGAAGGATCCTGGGATAACACCAAGAAGTATAAATGAGAAACATGGAAAATCAATTTTGGATTTTAGAAGCAATTAAGACTGGATCACCTTGGCATTCATGACAGTTGAGTTGACAACAACTGAGGCAGCCAAGACATTGTCAGAGAAGAGTGCGTAATGATAAAGATTTGAGTTTTCCAAATTCTCACTTCTAGGGAATTTTCTCTTCTCTGGAGGAAGAAGATAGTAATCTATTGTCAGGCGCATTGACAAGCAATGAATTCCATTTGGAATCGTTTTTGCTGCTAACTGACTCAGGAATGCACTCTGCTTTTTCAAACTCCTTACTTGCTCATCTGCTGTTTGAAGCATTGCTCTGAGCTTCCCGGTTACCGACTTGCAATCATATAATTGTTCTCTTGCTTTTGATAACACTTGGCCCATAGCTTTAATTTTCTCAGGAGCACTAAGCAGTAATTACATATGTAAATTAAGTTTTCAGGAAATTTCCATAACCACCAATAAGGAATCAAGAAATCAGCGAATACAACTTGACAGACAGTAAAGTCCATAATTCTGCTACCTGTTATGCAAATCAGAATCAGCTGATGCCTCTCCTAGGGTGCGCTGACTCTCCTTGAGCCGAATCTGAAGTTCTTGTTGCAAGTCTAGTTTGTTCTTCATCTTAGCAATACTTATGTATACCCTAGCCATAATCATCTGGTCCCGTATTAAGCGTACTGTTGAATCAGCATTCTCATTCTCATTTTCTTTTCTCCATATATTATATTTCCCAAGAATTGAAGAATCAACTGATTTAGAACGTTCAATGGCTGCATTTTCAAGTTTTACTATTACTTCATATTCTTGCCGCACCAAGTCTGCTGCACGCTTTTCACGTCTTTTTTCTCTCAATTGCTGCATGATGTCTCAAGGAAACAACAGGTACATCAGACTAGATATTTATAATACCATATAGAGAAAATGAAAGATGGCATTTCCAGTATCCTAGTTCACAAGTAGT
Organism: Erythroxylum urbanii; assembly: GCA_027568935.1. Lineage (NCBI taxonomy): Eukaryota > Viridiplantae > Streptophyta > Magnoliopsida > Malpighiales > Erythroxylaceae > Erythroxylum > Erythroxylum urbanii. The sequence goes on from JAOQML010000004.1 coordinate 1,700,168, forward strand.
TTTTCAGGATAAAGACAGCAATTACCCTTCGAGCAAGTTTTGCAGGAGTGTCAGTGGATTGAAAATGATCATCTACAAGGACAAAGAGAGCATATCAGTCGACAAACAAGAATCATATGCAATACCAAGCCAAAAGAATATAAATACCAGAACATTCATCATTTTTTCTCTTAGATCCTTCTTGCTTGGTGACCATATCTGTTTTCTTGGGCTGAAACATAAATAAGAATCCAAAAAAACAAAAATGATAAGCAACTGTGACTAGGGACAAATTCCACAAGTACAGTAAACATAGGAAGACATGGGAGTCATCTTACCTCAGGAATTACATTATTGTCACCTAAAGTTTCTTCGGAAATAACCTTCCAAGAAGCAGACAAGTTGTTTTTCCTAAAGGAATCAAGACTTAAAGGTCCCAAATCTGCTGTGCTGGCAACTATAACATCAATAACCTAAAAGATTGTCATAGTAAGGGTGTCATGCAACTAGAAAACATAACTAAATGCTCCGTATCACGAATTAAGCCAATTAGGTGCAGACAGTTTAAGTAACTATCATCAACAGAAACTTGCCTCCTTCGAGAAAAGGGATTCAGCGTGTTGTAGAGCCAGCTGCTCTCTCCAACCCAAGCCCTGTGCATTCAGCCAATATTCCAGAGTTAAACTAAACAAGAAGAAAAAGAATTCATTTTCTACAACAAAAGACGAGGAAGAACAGGAAGGTTAAGAAAAAGCCACCTGATTGTTGAAACCAGCTATCCTATTGTTTTGTACTGCACAAAAGAGTTCCAAATTTAGAGACAAGACTCAAAGACAATTAGACTACAACATTGATAACATAAAAAGTACAGAATGGAACTGTCCAAAAACACTGTCAAAATATTTGAGCCAACCTACAGACCATGGAAAAGCAAGGTAAATCAAAAATATTAAACTATTCGTCAAATTATCTGCTGTAATAAACAGTCAGGAAGATAACATAGTTATGAAATGCTTATGGAGAAAGAATTATGAAGACAACAAACTGGCATAAGCAGGATAATTAGTACTGACTAATTCAAGTTCATATATACATATACATACATACATATATATATATGTATACATACATACAGCTACAGCACACTGCCACAAATTTTAAAACAAGAATTCATTTGCACTGGACAGTCATCATTTCAGAAACCACTACCCAGATTCAGTAAAAATAGAAGGTCAGGAATATTAATAATACATATATGTATATATGTTTATATATTGGTGAACATCAAAAACATCAGACAAGAATTGACAGTGCACGGGTGCCCACTGATAGTCTCTAAAATTTATAAATTATTTTCACAAAGCAGGCAGAAGTCCCTAATTTTTCAGACATATTCCCCTATGCGGATGTAGAAATAGGTCACCTCTGCAAAGCACATTTGAGCCCGTAAACAAAGATGCATAACAAGCAGAACTTGCAAGCCCCAAATTGACGAATCAATCCAGAATTTTTCTAACAACATATTCCCCTATGCGAACATAGAAATAGGTCACCTCCGCAATGCACATTTGAGCCCGTAAACAAAAATGTATAACAAGCAGAACTTGCAAGCCTCAAAGTTAAGAATCAATACACATTCTGTTTCCATAAATTCACCTATTCTCTTCTACAAAAATATCCCTAGAACACCTCATCAATTCTTCTATCAAATTATTATACGTTCACAACTAAAACTCTTCTCAAAAGGAGTATACAAAGAGCCTCCTCTTCCAAAATCAACAGTAGCAATAACCACCTCACCAAATGCCATGTCACCCACCACGGCAATAAAAATTTGATAAACAAGTAACTTCGTGTTTCCATTTCTTATCTGATTCAGCTTTCATCAAACGGCAACTAATAACACTAAATTAAAATAGTTGACAGAGACATGAAATCTAGAAGAACTAACCGATCGAAGCGGTAGAATACACACTCCAACAGGCAAAGAAAGCAAACGGCGCGAGAAGTAACAAAACAATGACGAAAGTGACAGAAAATCGAGATCCACCGGGCCGATACTTTTGGACGCTCGCATCAGATAATCCCTTCATCAACGCCATTGCCAATCAAAACCTGCAAAAAACCGAAGCCGAAATCAAAAATCCAGAAAAAAAGAAACAAACTGAAACGAACAAAAGAAATCATAGGAAGATAGACTACAAGAATTACGAGTGGAATTGAGAAGAGATCTTGGCGAAATCAAAAAGAAAACGCCTAATGCGTGTTATCGAAGCGAGAGTCCTCCATTTTCTAGAACATTTTCTCACTGAGAAGACAAGTAAAGAGAGCAACCGGAGATCTCTTTCGATTCTGTATCACTCTCACTTCTCTCCTCAGTCTCTCTTCTTTCTTTCTTTCTCTGTCGCAGACACGGGAGAGAACAGGTTGATGCTGCTGATAGAACTTTTTGGTGTTTTCTTCGGGAGTTTGCTTATTATCGTCAATTTTTTTAATTCTATTTTTTCATGATAACTGAGGTAAAGAACGGCACGTCGTTTTCAAGATCCAGTCTGGATCACAGCACTATACTTTAATAGTAATTATAAATATGGATTGTACCGTCATCTTTAGACATGATAATTGGTCGGACCTAAAAATAGCTTTCGATTATAGTATTACTATCATGCTCTATTAAATCTTATTCATATATTTATATGAACCTTACATAAATATATAGATAAGATTTAATAAAACAGGGTTGGAACAAAATAACTAAAACAAAATATTTAATTAGAACTTTATAAACATAGCCCAAATTGATTTTGTTACTATTTAAAATTTTATTTTATATGTATTTAAAAATTAATAATTAAAGATGATAAAAATAAAATCGAATCAAATTTATGATTAATTTAAATGTGAATTTAATTAGTCAAATTATTTTAAATCTCATAAATTTAAAATGAAAACATTCTAAAATATAATTTAGTTAACTTAATTTTATTAATTTTCAGTTAAATTAAATTAAATTAATTCATTAACTTAAGTACTATTCAGTTCTACTTTTATTTTTCTGTTATGGTTTTTAATTTTTGCTTTTTATTTTTCTTTCACATAAAAATAAAATCTTGGTTATTAATTTCAATGCAGTTATATTTTTACCAATGATAATAATTACATATTAAATAAAACTT
>JAOQML010000004.1:1739207-1751226 GCA_027568935.1 Erythroxylum urbanii
TTTTTCCTTAAAATAGCTTTTGCGGTGGAAAAAAGTGCTTTTTCACCTGCCAAAAGCTGAACCAAACGCACTCTAAATCTTCCACCTGCTTTGCTTCATCATAGCACTCTGGATCACCATTGTCAGTCAACAACAAGTAGTGAAAATAAGGTGAGTAACGCTGAGTTGGTTTAGGAATTTTAGAGGAGCATCTCAGTTCTTACGTGTTTGGTTCTTCTGGAACTGCTTCAGGACTATTCTGAGCATCATTTCCAGAAATCTCCTCAAACTCAGCAAATTCCTTCGTTTTAGCATTTGTATTGGAGCTGCTTAGTTTTGCCGTTGACCTGTCTTTGTAAATCACATTTTCATTAAATATGACATCCTAGCTTCTGATGATCTTCCGATTTTCATAATCCCAAAACTGGTTACCGAACTCATCACCACCATATCCAACAAAGACACATTTGTTAGACTTAGCATCAAGTTTACTTCTTTCAGCAGAATCTATGTGTACGTAAGAAATGCAACCAAACACTCTTAAGTGCAAAAGGTTTACCTCTTTTCCGCTCCAAACTTCCTTTAGTATTCCACTATTCAAGGGAACTGAGGGTCTACGATTGATCAGGTAGGTTGCGGTGTTAACAGCTTCAGCCCATAGCATCTTGGGTAAGCCAGCATGTATCTTCATACTTCCGACATGTTCATTCTGAGTTCTGTTCATACGCTCCACTATGCCATTTTGTTGTGGTATCATAGGAACTATTTTCTCCATCTTAATCCCATTGTTTGCACAAAATTCTCTGAATCTACTATCTCTGTACTCTCCTCCATTATCAGACCTCAATCGTTTGACTTTCAAACCAATTTCATTTTCTACCATGGCCTTTCATTTCCTGAAGGTATGAAAGACTTCTAATTTCTTCTTTAAAAAATAAACCCACACCTTCCTTGTAGAATCATCGATGAAGGTGACATAGTGCAATGAGCCTGTAAGAGATGGAACTGGAGATGGTCCCCATACATCGGTATGAATCAACTCTAACTTTCCTTCCTTTGGTGTCTTCCAATCTTTGCAAAATTGACCTTCTTCTATTTCCTAAAGATGCAGTCCTCATATAGGCCGACATCTACACTTTTTAGATCTGACAGCTTCCCCTTTGATAGAAGTGTATTCATCCCTTTCTCGCTCATATGGCCAAGCCTTTGGTGCCATAGGTTTGATTTTCCATCAACATCTGCTGTTGCAATAATATTTTCTAAGTTTGAGGTTACATAGAGAGTACCAGACTTCTTACCACGAGCAATGACAAATGCTCTTTTGGTAATCTTCCATTCACAACCTGTAAAGGTTATACAATAACCATCTTCGTCAAGTTGTCCCACAGAGATCAAATTCCTTTTAAGACTAGGAATATGTCTCACTCCCTGCAACTTCCAGGTAGTCTGGTTTGGCAACTTTAATCGATTGTCTCCTTTTCCTACGATTTTCAAAATTTCATCATCAGCTAGATGAACCCTCTCGAAATCACGACTGACATAGTTTTCCATGATTTCTCGGCATGGGGAGGTATGGAAAGATGCTCCTGAATCCAGAACCCATAATTCAATCAGACTGTTGACATTTAGAATCATAGCATCATTTGCTTCCTCGATCACATTTGCAGATTCCTGTGAGTCGGTATCTTTCTTCGTGGCTCGACAATCCTTCGTAAAGTGACTCTTCTTGCCACAATTATAACATTTGAAATCTTTCTTTCCCGATCTAGATTTGCCCCTTCTAGATTTCAATCTGCCACGATTTGAGTTTCTATCTGAAGTTCTCCCTCTAGATTCTGTGTGTAAAGCTGAAGAGTTTGATGCTTCACCTGATTCTCTCCGTCGAATTTCTTCACTCAATACCAGATCTCGAACATCGTCAAATTTCAATTTAGTATTTCTCGACGAGCTGCTGACTGCTGTAACGGTAGCATTTCAACTGTCTGGTAGATATGATAAGAGAATCAAAGCTCGAACTTCATCATCAAATTCAATTTCCACAGAACTTAACTGGGTTGTCATTGTGTTGAGTTCATTCAGATGTTAGGCCACTGATGCCCCTTCTTCCATCCGTAAAATGAATAATCGCCTCATCAAGTGAACTTTGTTTGAGGCCAATGGCTTCTCATACATACTGGAGAGAGCCAGCATAAGACCCGTCGTGGTCTTTTCCTTTACTATGTTAAAAGCAACATTGCGAGATAATGTCAATCGAATAACTTCGAAAGCTTGTCTGTCAAGAAGATTCCAGTCTTCATCTTTCATGCCCCCTGGCTTTATTCTTGAGAGAGGTTGATACAACTTTTTCTGGTACAGATAATCTTAAATCTGCATCTTTCAAAAGCCAAAGTCCATAACGTCGAACTTCTCAAATTTCACCTTCCCTTCATCTACAGCCATTGCTCCCACTCGAATCTAGAATCTTTTATATCGTTTCTGACTAATCCTGTGAACCACCATATACTAAGACACTTTTATCGACAAACTGGAACCGCCGACAAATTTTTTACTATTCATAAAATTCACTATGCACATGAATAATAACTTTGGAGAAAACTAGCAGAATTGACCATCAAAAGCTCTGATACCAATTGTTGGGAAATTATTCAGTTTTCCCTAAAAAGCAAATTAGTAGGAAAGCGAAATAAAAGTGGAAGAATAACACACAATTTGATAACGGAGTTCGGCCAATTATGCCTACGTCTCCAGAGCTACTGCAGATCTTTTATTGAAGGGAGAAATTATACAACACTGACAAGAAAATTACTCTAAATTTTCTCTCACTAAAGCTTTAATCTTTCAAATTTTTTTGTTGTATATATTGTATAAGCTATGGGATGGAGGAGGCCTTATATAGGCCTCTAATAACCTCAAATGTCAAGGTTAGGCAGCCTAATGGCTACTACTGCCTAACCATGACAAAGTTAAGCAGATAATGGCTGTTGCCTTTGACTAACAAGTAGGTGTCAACAACTATTATACTGGTATAATAGTTGTTGTATTTAAAAATGATTACAATGACGATTGCATGTGATTTGTTTCTCTTTCTCAATTCTTTCTATTCTTTCTGACGTAACGATATTCTTCTATTTTTGTTATCCAAAAACTGACCTCTCAACATTATCTCTCTTTGGTGCTCGATCACAACTAGTAGAAGGAGAAAGAAGAAAATGGTTAAGGTTGTGACTTACTTCGCGATGACTTTGGGAGCCTTCATGCTCTGGAAAACCCTGAACAAGGTTCATGTTTGGATTGCCCTCCATCAAGATGAAAAGGTCTATCCCAATTTTACAAAACCCTAGATAATGATGGATGTCACTGTTTAAGATTTATATTGGTTTCAATTTATTGATTTATTTATCAACTGGTGACAGCAAGAGAGGTTGGAGAGAGAAGCAAAGATTCGGAATTCCTTCAAGTTTTCGACTGAATATTTACAATCATTAATGCCTAAAAGCTTGGTTTCATAACACTCTTTAATTTGTAGAATCCAAATTATGGTCTTATGGATACCAGAAGGAGTGTCTTGCTTTTTTTTTGTTGGTTCTTGTTTTCAGCCTGGCACGACATTTTGATTACAAAGAGGAGGACTTGGCTTCAGAGGAGAGACTCTGAAACTTGTATGAAAGATGGAGGAGCCATCATAAGATTTCTCAGAGCCTTTGACCGAGAAACAACAATGTTTCGGTGTGTTTAAAGCCAATTTAGAGTATATTGATAAAGTTAACAAGAAGGACAAGCCTTATAAGTTGAAACTAAACCAATTTGTTGATATGACCAACCATGAGTTCATGCAATACTATGGAGACTTAAAGGTTAGTCACCACAACCCTCGCCAGGAAACCCCTTTTGTTAGTCAAAGATAGAAGCTAAAAATGGCTGCTGCCTAACTTTATTTACCTAACTTTGTCATGGTTAGGCAACAGTAGCCATTAGGCTGCCTAACCTTGATAATTGAGGAATAACACACAATTTTATAATAGAGTTTAGCCAATTATGCCTACATCTCCGGAGTTGCAGTAGATCTTTTATTGAAGGGAGAAATTATACAACACTCACAAGAAAATTACTCTCAAATTTCTCTCACTAAAGCTTTTCTCTCAAAGCTTTAATCTTTCAAAATTTTTTTGTTGTATATATTGTATATGCTGTGGGATGGAGGAGGCCTTATATAGGCTTCCAATAACCTCAAATGTCAAGGTTAGGTAGCCTAATGGCTGCTGCTGCCTAACCATGACAAAGTTAGGCAGATAAAGTTAGGCAGCAATCATTTTTGGCTGCTACAATTGACTAACACGTAGGTGTCAACTATTATTATACAACAACAAAATAGTAGTTGTATTTAAAAACGGTTACAACGACTGTTGCATATGATTTGTTTCTCTTTCCCAATTCTTTCTATTCTTTCTGACATAACGATAATCTCCCATTTTTGTTATTAAGAACTGACCTCCCAACATTATCTCTATCTGGTGCTCGATCACAACTAACAGAAGGAGAAAGAAGCAAATGGTTACGGTTGGGACTTACTTCGCGATGACTTTAGGAGCCTTCATGCTCTGGAAAACCCTGGACAAGGTTCATATTTGGATCGCCCTCCATCAAAACAAGAAGGTCTGTCCCAATTTTACGAAACCCTAGATAATGATGGATATCACTGTTTTAGATTTATATCGGTTTCAATTTATTGATTTATTTATTAACTAGTGATAGCAAGAGAGGTTGGAGAGAGAAGCAGAGATTCAGAATTCCTTCAGGTTTTCTACTGAATATTTACAATCATGAATGCCCAAAAGCTTGGTTTCACAACACTCTTTAATTTGTAGAATCCAAATTGTGGTCTTACAGATACTAAATGGTTTGTCTTGCTTTCTTTTTAGTTGGTTCTTGTTTTCAGGCTGGCACAACGTTTTGATTACAAAGAGGAGGGCTTGGCTTCAGAGGAGAGACTCTGGAACTTGTATGAAAGATGGAGGATCTATCACAAGATTTCTCGGAGCCTGATAGAGAAACAGTAACATTTTGATGTCTTCAAAGTCGATTTAGAGTATATTGACAAAGTTAACAAGATGGACAAGCTTTATAAGTTGGAACTAAACCAGTTTGCTGATATGAACAACCATGAGTTCATGCAACACTATGGAGGCTTAAAGGTTGGTCACTACAACCCTCGCCAGGAAACCCCTTTTGTTAGTCAAAAGCAGCAGCCAAAAATAGCTGCTGCCTAACTTTGTCATGGTTAGGCAGCAGCAGCCATTAGGCTGCCTAACCTTGACATTTGAAAAATAACACACAATTTGATAACGGAGTTCAGCCAATTATGCCTACGTCTCCTGAGCTGCTGCAGATCTTTTCTTGAAGGGAGAAATTATACAACACTCAAAAGAAAGTTACTCTCAATTTTCTCTCACTAAAGCTTTTCTCTCTAAGCTTTAATCTTTTAAAAATTTTTATTGTATATACTGTAAATGTTATGGGATGGAGGAGGCCTTATATAGGCCTCCAATAACATAAAATGTCAAGGTTAGGCAGCCTAATGGCTGCTGCTGCCTAACCATGACAAAGTTAGGCAGATAAATTTAGGCAGCAGTTATTTTTGGCTGTTGCCTTTGACTAACAAGTAGGTGTTAACTACTATTATACCACAGTAAGTAATTGTATTTAAAAACGGTTACAATGACGATTGCATGTGATGTGTTTCTCGTTCTCAATTCTTTCTATTCTTTCTGACGTAATGATATTCTCCTATTTTTGTTATCAAGAACTGACCTCTCAACATTATCTCTCTTTGGCGCTCGATCACAACTAGCAGAAGGAGAAAGAAGAAATTGGTTAAGGTTGCGACTTACTTCGCGAGGACTTTGGGAGCCTTCATGCTCTGGAAAACCCTGGACAAGGTTCATGTTTGGATCGCCCTCCATCAAGACGAGAAGGTCTTACCCAATTTTTAAAAACCCTATATAATGATGGATGTCACTGTTTTAGATTCATATCGGTTTCAAGTTATTGATTTATTTATTAACTGGTGACAGCAAGAGAGGTTAGAGAGAGAAGCAGAGATTCAGAATTCCTTTAGGTTTTCGACTGAATATTTACAATCATTAGTGCCCAAAAGCTTGGTTTCATAACACTCTTTAATTTGTAGAATCCAAATTATGGTCTTATGGATACCAGAAGGATTGTCTTGCTTTCTTTTTGGTTGGTTCTTGTTTTTAGGATAGCACGATGTTTTGATTACAAAGGGGAGGACTTGGCTTCAGAGGAGAGACTCTGGAACTTGTATGAAAGATGGAGAGCCATCATAAGATTTCTCAGAGCCTGACCAAGAAACAACAACTTTTCGGTGTGTTTAAAGCCAATTTAGAGTATATTGACAAAGTTAACAAAATGGACAACCTTTATAAGTTGGAACTAAATCGGTTTGCTGATATGACCAACTATGAGTTCATGCAACACTATAGAGGCGTAAAAGTTAGTCATCACAACCCTCACCAGGAAACCCCATTTGTTAGTCAAAGGCAGCAGCCAAAAATGGTTGTTGCCTAACTTTACCTGCCTAACTTTGTCATGGCTAGGCATCAGCAACCATTTGGCTACCTGACCTAGATATTTGAAGAATAATACACAATTTGATAACGGAGTTCTACCAATTATGCCTACGTATCCAGAGCTGCTGTAGATCTTTTATTGAAGGGAGAAATTATACAACACCCACAAGAAAGTTACTCTCAATTTTCTCTCACTAAAGCTTTTCTCCCTAAACTTTAATCTTTCAAAAAATTTTTGTTGTATATATTGTATATGCTATGGGATGGAGGAGGCATTATATAGGCCTCTAATAACCTCAAATGTCAAGGTTAAGCAGCTTAATGGCTACTGCTACCTAGCCATGACAAAGTTAGGCAGATAAAAAAGGCTGCTGCCTTTGACTAACAAGTAGGCGTCAACTAATATTATACCACAGTATAATAGTAGTTGTAGTTAAAAACGATTACAATGACGGTTACATGTAATCTATTTCTCTTTCCCAATTCTTTCTATTCTTTCTGACGTAACAATATTCTCCCATTTTTGTTATTGAGAACTGACCTCTCAACATTATCTCTCTCTGGCACTCGATCACAACTAGCAGAAGGAGAAAGAAGAAAATGGTTAAGGTTGCAACTTACTTCGCGATGACTTTGGAGCCTTCACTCTCTGGAAAACCCTGGACAAGGTTTATGTTTGGATCACCCTCCATCAAGATGAGAAGGTTTGTCCCAATTTTACGAAACCCTAGATAATGATGGATGTCATGTTTTAGATTTATATCGATTTCAATTTATTGATTTATTTATTAACTGGTGATAGCAAGAGAGGTTGGAGAGAGAAGCAAAGATTCAAAACTCCGTCAGGTTTTCAACTGAATATTTACAATCATTAATGCCCAAAAGCTTGGCTTCATAACACTCTTTAATTTGTAGAATCCAATTGTGGTCTTATGGATACCATAAGGGTTGTCTTGCTTTCTTTTTGGTTGGGTCTTGTTTTCAGGTTGGCACAATGTTTTGATTACAAAGAGGAGGACTTGGCTTCAGAGGAGAGATTCTGGAACTTTTATGAAAGATGGAGGAGCCATCATAAGATTTCTTGGAGCCTGACCGAGAAACAGCAACGTTTTGGTGTGTTTAAAGCCAATTTAGATTATATTGACAAAGTTAACAAGATGGACAAGCCTTATAAGTTGGAGCTAAATCGGTTTGCTGATATGACCAACCATGAGTTCATGCAATACTATGGAGGCTTAAAGGTTAGTCACCACAACCCTCGCCAGGAAATCCCTTTTGTTAGCTGCCAAACTTTATCTGCCTAACTTTGTCATGGTTAATCAATAGCAGCCATTAGGCTGCCTAACCTTGACATTTGAAGAATAACACACAATTTGATAACGGAGTTCGGCCAATTATGCCTACGTCTCTGGAGTTGTTGCAGATCTTTTATTGAAGGGAGAAATTATACAACACTCACAAGAAAATAATTTTCTCTCATTAAAGCTTTTCTCTCTAAGCTTTAATCTTTAGATTTTTTTTATTGTATATATTATATATGCTATGGGATAGAGGAGGCCTTATATAGGTCTCCAATAACCTCAAATGTCAAGGTTAGGTAGCCTAATGACTGCTGCTGCCTAACTATGACAAAGTTCGGTAGATAAAGTTAGGTAGCAGCCATTTTTGACTGCTATCTTTGACTAACAAAAGGGGTTCCCTGGCGAGGGTTGTGGACACTAACCTTTAAGCCTCCATAGTGCTGCATGAACTCATGGTTGATCATATCAGCAAACCGGTTTAGTTCCAACTTATAAGGCTTGTCCATCTTGTTAACTTTGTCAATATACTCTAAATTGGCTTTAAACACACTGAAATGTTGTTGTTTCTCAGTTAGGCTTCGAGAAATCTTATGATAGCTCTCCTCCATCTTTCATACAAGTTCTAGAGTCTCTCCTCTGAAGCCAAGTCCCCCTCTTTGTAATCTGGGTTTTAGGGAAAACTAAATAATTTCCCAACACCTTTCACGCATGGGAGGACACAAAATCTTCCTGCTTCAGTTAATTGGAGGAAGAAAGGAGCCGTCAATAATATTAAGGACCAAGGAAATTATGGTAAGTATGATGGATGTCTCTGTTGCTAGTTCCATATTCCTTTATCTAGGAAGAATATAGTTCTTAAAATATATGTGTAACTATTTGCTTCACTTACGTGCAGTCATAACAATACTAATTATTAATATTGATATTGTTGCAGATAACTGCTGAGCATTTTCAGTTGTTGCTGCAGTAGAAGGTATCAATAAAATTAAAACAGGCCAGTTGGTCTCCTTATCTGAGCAACAGTTGGTGGACTGCAACACTGTCAATCATGGCTGTAATGGAGGATTGATGGAAGAAGCATTCAAGTACATTAAGCAAACCAGTGGATTGACAATAGAGAGTAACTATCCTTCTTTAGCCAAAGATGGCTTGTGCGAATCTACCAAGGTAATTTAATTAATCATCAGGAGATTTCATGTTAGGTACTTGTCAAATTCATATTTCTATTCTTGCTATTGATACTACAGGCAATGGAAGGAAAATTCATATGCCTGTCTGGTGGAGAGGACATGGAATTTGAAATTTCACCCAGTGATCTAGAAGGATCCTTACTACACGAAGTCACATGAACAATAACTCCCATGCATGTGAATAGTAAAACGTGAGTATAATGTTTGAAAATTCATGGGAAAACTAAGCATTTCAAACTTAGATATTATTATCTGAGGGATGTGCAGCAAGAAGGAAAGGTGAAGCTTGAGTAGGTCAGCACAGAAGATTAAGTTGCTGATCTGTTTACCAAAGGTTTTCATATTTCTCAATTTGAACAATTGAGGAAGATGGGAGGGATCACGAAGCTGAATTTCTGAGCCAAGGAGGAGTATGAAGGAGAATGCCTCAGAAGATTCAAAAGCATGTTACGTAGCATGCATGCATGCAATGTATAAGCGTTAATTAGTTAGTTTTTCAGCTAGCTATCAGAATACTATAAATGTTTGTATTCATGCAGAGTGTAAAGATAACTCACAAGAAATAAAGCTCAATACTTCCCTGAGTTTTAACTACTGTATTCTCTGTTTTCTCTGCTTCTAATACCAGCAACCACTTCTTGGTTTCTTGTTCTTTTCTTTCTTGTTCGTTACTTTAAATCAGGTCTTGTACGACTGATAGATAACAACAACAACTAGCAGAAGGAGAAAGAAGAAAATGGAGAAGGTGGAGAGACTCTGGAACTTGTATGAAAGATGGAGGAGCCATCACAAGATCTCTGTGAGCCTTACTGAGAAGCAGCAACATTTCAATGTCTTTAGGCAAATTTGAGGTATATTCACAAAGACAACCAAATGAACAACCCTGACAAGTTGGTTTTAAATCGAATTTCTGATATGACCAACAATGAGTTCCTGAAACATTATACAGGCTTAAAGGTTAGCCACCGCAACGCTCGCCAGAAAACTCCTTTCACGCATGGGAGGATGAAAAACGTTACTGCTTTAGTTGATTGGAGGAAGAAAGGCACCGTTAATAATATTAAGAACCAAGGAAATTGTGGTAAGTATTATGGATGTCTCTGTTGCTAGTTCCATATTCCTTCGTCTAGGAAGAATATAGTTCTTGAAATATATATGTAACTATTTGCTTTACTTTCGAGAAATCGTAACCATACTAATTATTAATATTGATTTTGTTGCAGGAAGCTATTGGGTATTTTCAGCTGTTGCTACAGCAGAAGGTATAAATAAAATTAAAATAGGGAAGCTGGTCTCCTTATCTGAGCAACAGTTGGTGGACTGCAGAACTGTCAATCGTGGCTGTAAAGGAGGATCGGAAGAAGAAGCATTCAAATACATTGAGCAAACCGGTGGATTGACAACAGAAAGTAACTATCCTTATTTAGCCAAAGATGGTTTGTGCGACTCTGCCAAGGTAATTTAATTAATCACCAGGAGATTTCATGTTAGGAACTTGTCAAATTCATATTTCTATTCCTGGTGTAGACCAATACTCCCACCGTGACAATCAATAGATATGAAAAGGTTCCCCCGTATGAAGAGAATGCACTCATGAAAGCTATTGCAAATTAACCCATATCAATTGCAATAGATGCTAGTAGCGATGCCTTTCAACTCTATCAAAAGGTAAGTGAAATCAAGTTAAATAAAAATAAGTGGTCAAAGTTTAAGAGGGGCAAGAACTGAAATGTAGTTTAGCGGTAAGGTAGGAGCTTTCAGTTCCTTGCACATTTTCATAATTAGAAGAGCCTCTGGGTCACAGAATGCATTTCTTTTAATGTGGTGAATAATGACGGCTTGTGCATGAGTTAGCCTCTGTAAGAAAACTAACTCATCAATGTTTTCAAAATGACTATCATTTCAGGGAGTGTTTGCTAGAGATTGTGGCACAAAACTGAACCATACGGCAACACTTGTAGGCTATGAAACTGATTTGGATGGGACTCAATCATGGCTGTAATGGAGGATTGATGGAAGAAGCATTCAAGTACATTGAGCAAACCAGTGGATTGACAACAGAGAGTAACTATCCTTATTTAGCCAAAGATGGCTTGTGCGACTCTACCAAGGTAATTTAATTAATCACCAGGAGATTTCATGTTAGGTACTTGCCAAATTCATATTTCTGTTCCTGCTATTGATACTACAAGCAATGGAAGGGAAATTCATATGCCTATGGAGAGGACATAGAATTTGAAATTTCACTCAGTGATCCAGAAGGATCTTTACTACACCAAGTCAAGTGAACAGTAACTCCCATGCATGTGAACAATAAAACGTGAGTATAATATTTGAAAATTCATGAAAAAACTAAGCATTTCAAACTTCGATATTATTATCTGAGGGATTTGCAATATGAAGGAGAGGCGAAGCTTGAGTATGTCAGCACAGAAGATCAAGTTGCTGATCTGTTTACCAAAGGTTCTCATGTTTCTCGATTTGAACAATTGAGGAAGATGGCAGGGATCATGACGCTGAATTTCTGAGCCAAGGAGGAGTATGAAGGAGAATGCCTCAGAAGATTCAAAAGCATGTTACGTAGTATGCATGCATGCAATGTATAAGCATTAGTTAGTTAGTTTTTCAGTTAGCTATCAGAATATTATAAATGTTTGTATTCATGCAAAGTGTAAAGATAACACACAAGAAATAAAGGTCAATACTTCCCTGAGTTTTAACTACTGTATTCTCTGTTTTCTCTGCTTCTAATACCATCAACCGTTTCTTGATTTCTTGTTCTTTTCTTTCTTGTTCGTTACTTTAAATCGGGTCTTGTATGATTGATAGATAACAACAACAACTAGCAGAAGGAGAAAGAAGAAAATGAAGAAGGTGGAGATGTAGGATCGCGTATGGTCCAAGTATTCGTAATACGCTGCGGAAAAGACCATAACACAAGATAATCTATAACCGAAATAAG
>JAOQML010000004.1:1798018-1810997 GCA_027568935.1 Erythroxylum urbanii
AAGTATAAGTTAGTTAATTAAATAATTATAGTATATAAAAAATTTAAAGGGTCTAACGCAAGGCTTTATGTTTCATTAGTTCAACAATTCTTGCCATTACGCTTAAGCAAATGCTTACTTCCTAACAAAGACTACCTCACGGAATGAATTAAGTAACTCTCAATCAGATTCCTCTATCTTTATTGTCAGTGCATAACAATAACAATAACAACAACGACGACAACAAAACAACTACTTGTGTAATAATATTCTACTAAAAATTTTATACAAATACGGGTTCTAAAGAAGTTCAGTAATATATAATCTATTTTTTTTATAACTCAAGTTTCAAGTTTTGCCTAACTAATCTTGGAACTTATGAGTTACCCACTCAGATTCATAAATAGGTAAATTCGAGTTTGATCTTAGACAATAATAGGGGTACCTGCTCAAGGCATGAGCCACCACTAAGAGAATTACATCATCATAAATAAAAGTTGCTACTTCATGAACCGGAACCCACAACCTCTACACAATCCTCTCTCCCTTTCTAGTACTAGGCTACCCTGTGAAGAGCATATATAATCTTATCCTTAAGAAGTTGTTAACGAATGACCCGAATAAAGAAAAATAAAAAATAAAATAGTAAAAAATAAAATAGAATTCCCCATGGGTATCTTTAACTCTCCTTTTTTAAATAAAAAAAAGATTCTGTTCCTAAAAAAAAGGCGAAAAAAAGCAGAAGGTGAGAGGAATCTCTATAGTATCTACTAATTTACCGTTGGAAACACTGCTTTTTGCCGCCAAAACTAACCACCTGCCTCCATATCAACCGTCTGATATTTGCGGGTATATAAATGTGTGCATATATATATATATATATATATATATATATACGCACATATATAAAGCCACCGCCTTGCTTGACACTCTTTGGTCCCTCTTCAATGGTGGAGCCCAGAGGTGAAATTCTGAGGAAGACGAAAACGAGATGTCTTCGTCGCTTCTCTCCTCCAATCACCACCATCCGTTCCATTTCAATGCCTCACTCACTCCTTCTCTTGGAATTTTTCTTTGAGTCCACCCAAAGCGATTGCGATTCCTAACATGGGTTCTTTCTCGTTTTTGAAAATTCGGGGTTTAAACTGTTAAAGACTCTCCATTTCTTGAAGACTCCCCATCTGGGTCTTCCTCGTTCTGACTCCATATTCATTGGGTTTAAGCTTGGAAGGGGGGTCTTATCGGTTTTATTGTTTTTAATTTGTCTCTCCGTTGGGTTTGGACTTGTGGGCATTTGTTTGCGGTTGACAATTTGGGTCGAAGATTTGGGAGCGGTAAGAAAGGGATATGTTCGGTTCAGGCATGAATTTGATTACTACTGTTATTGGATTTGGGATGAGTGCCACTTTTGTCGTGTTTGTTTGTACGAGAATAATCTGTGGGAGGCTTCGAGGAGCTGAACCCAGACCAATGTTTGAGATCGAATCCAGGATTGACCTTGAACAGGTATGGTGTGTTAGTAGGTGAGAATCGCCTAAACAAATAGCCTTTTCCTGAATTCGTGCATCAATGAACCAAAAAAGTTGACTAATGTTGTTTCTGAGTTGGTTATGTATACTTAAGTGGCTTTGTTCTTATTATTATCATCTTTGTTTTGGTATATCTTTGTGGTTTTCACTATCCTTTGAGTGTAACCCTTAAATTAGACGTACAGAGGTATTAGATGAGGGGTAGATTTATCTCTTAAGTCCCAGTGGTTGTTATGAATTGATTGGTTTTCTTGTTAGTACGATTTGACTATGAAGAAATTTAGCTCAAATTGGGAATGTTGGGATGTGTTCAAGTTGGGAGGTCCTATATAGTATCTCCAATGGCAGATGAACCGATTTACTGTGTTCTTAATTAGTGGGGTTTTATTGGGTGGAAAGATCACTGGTTTTGCTGTCTTTCTGCATATTGTTTCAAATTTTGGAAGTCAATATCTTGAAAGTTTGAGCACTAAATGCTTTTTCTTTCCTCATCTTGCAGCCAGAGCATCGGGCTAGCGGTCTTGAACCAGTTATGGTTGCTGCAATCCCCACTATGAGGTTCAGCCATGAAGCATTCAGTTCCGCAGAAGATGCACAGTAAGTTGTATCATCTGACTTGTTCCGATGCTTGAAAGAACTCGATTTTACCAAGGATGTTGAAGCATGTCGCATTGTTGCGAAATCTGTTATAGATGTTGGTTTAAGATCCTCTCAAGCATAGTTAGGAACTTACTTCTACTGTTGTTAGTTTAATGGAATGCACATGAGGCTGAAGAAGCTTTGTGATGATAAAACAGGTGCTCCATTTGCTTAGGAGACTATCAAGAGAAGGAAGTGTTGCGGATTATGCCGAAATGTGGTCACAACTTTCATCTCTCCTGCATTGACGTTTGGTTAAGAAAGCAGTCCACATGTCCGGTCTGTCGGTTCCCTGTACAAGCCTCCTTGGAAGGTAAACATGCTAGGCAAGCAACACACAGCATGGTCCCAGCATCTAATAGTCCCGAGACTTCAGGCGCACATTCTCGCCAATGGCTGCTCCCCGGCCCCGATCATTCAGATGGAAACATTAGCAGCAGCGACAGGCATCTTGAAATTCCAGCAAACCAAGAAGCTTTTTCCTTAGAATCACAGGCAAGACACGGACCAATTTCCTGATCTCTGGAAGCAATGCTTATAAGGGCATTAGAAGATGGCCAAAAAGCACATACAAAGTTGAAATTTTGTAAATTTTCTGTACATACAATCTCTACAATCCACTGCAGGTTCCAAGTTTTATTTTTTTGCAACAGATTCGTATTTATCTTGCAGATTTCTACTGAAGCTCAAACCGTTTTGGTTTTCTGACTTCAAAGTTCAAACGTTAGTCCAAGAAAGTTGGACTTTGAGAAGAAACCTGTGTTTAGACTGCTCAAGTTTAGCATATGTCGGCCAATTCAAAGCTCAGATTCGACCTCGGAGACTCCGAAACACTCATGTTCTGAAATATAAGATCTGACATATGATATGAAATATAAGCACTCATGGGGTTGACTTTCAAGGTGTGAAATATGGCCGCCTGTAATTCCATCACCAATCATGTTAATGAAATTATTTAAATCTTAATCAGGGTGTCACAGATTTTTAACTCTTTTTATTTAGATTAAATGAACATCTTCTAATCAATAAATTATAGTTTTTTTTCTTGCAAACAACTCCAATTGATATTTTAAGAATGTATATTCTTTCTTTTGTTATGGTAAGACTGCGTATTATTGGACCTCTCTATATTTTACGAAATAGCGAGATTCATACTAGGTGTTGTTCTTATTGTATATTCTTTCTTTTAAGTTAATTTAGATTTGTTTGACTTGAAAAAAAAGTGTTAACAATTTGACTCAATGCTTGAATTTTAATGCTTAAATAAGAGGTTAAGGAAGAATAGAAATTCAAATTTTTAGTCGATAAAAGTTTTAACGAATTTATTTGAATTTTGGAATTTTAATTTTTTATTTGCATTTGAATTACTTCTTTTTAAATTTGAAAAAAAGAGGTTTAGATTCAGCTTGAAATTAACAAATGAAATTAGATTTCATCAAATTTTAAATCAAATTGACCTAATAAAAAAATTTAAACTTCAAATTCAAAAACCCAATTAACTCAGTTTAATTTGAACGGTCTCATACTCAAATATTTGGATAAAATCTGATCCAATTTCAGGTTATTTTCAAACTTAAATTAAAAAAATTCATGTTGACAAGTAGTAAACTCTACTCGACTCAATTCACTCTAAACTTACTTCTCTTAAAAAAACTCTGTTAGGATTGTAAACTCTCACTACATTATACGATTATGTAGAATCTTAAACACATATAATTCTCAAATATCAAGTAGTCGTACCTTAAATCTATAAAGTTTTCAGATTCTCTTCTATGTTTCTATTCTTTTCGCTTTCTCACTTTTGTCTCTTATTTGATGGTTATTGATAGAAACAAGGTGACGTTTATAAGTGGTTTTTGAGAAAACTACCTTTTAACTACCACACTCATCATATCGGTATTAAGCGTTATAAACATTTATTACATGAGACATTAATAATCTAACATTTTCCCACTTGGCTCATGTAACATTGTGCTCTTCATAAGTCATTTAAATTTAATGCGCATTGAATACAACATTCATCATAATCAAGAATTAGAACTAACGTGACTCATGGCAGTTGTATGTGATTTAAATAACATAGTTCTTTCTGTGTACTACAAAGTTAGTCTTCTCCGTGAAATGATCAATAAATAGGAAATACATAATTGATCGAAAAATAATATGTATTCAAGACAAAAACTGTTATCATTATTCCATTCAATTCAGGATACATATTCGAAAAACCAGGTAAATCATAAACAAATTCAATAATGAGCTCAGAATGTCAATTACATTAAAAAGTAAATTTCATCATAATATGCATTAATGCCTACTCAACAATAATGCCCATACTGTCAATATGCGCTATAAATATTTTGAAGAGTAATCCCTTAATCAAAGGGTTAGCAATCATAAGATTAGTGCTAATGTGCTCAATTGACACTCTACATTTCTAAACCTCTTCTTTAATGGCAAAGTATTTCAATTTTATGTTTAGCGCCTTTGGAATACTTATCGTTTTTAAAAAAGAACACTGCTGTTGAATTATCACAATAAATTTCAGCGGCCTGGCAATACTATCGACTATTCCAAGTCCTGAAATAAAGTTTCGCAATCACTTAGCCTGAACCATGTCCTCAAAGCACGCCACAAATTCAGCTTCTATGGTGAATGCAGAAATTATTGACTACTTCGCACTCTTCCATGATATTGCTCCTTTGGCTAAAAGATATACATAGCCAAATGTAGATTTTTTAGTATCTACACAACCAGCAAAATCTGAATATCCAATTACTTCAAGATAATCGAACCTCCTATAAGTAAGCATGTGATCTTCGTCCTTTGCAAATATCTTAAGACTTTCTTTGCAGCTTTTTAATGATCCAATCCTAGGTTACTTTGGTATCTACCAAGCATAACAATTACAAAGCGAATGTCCGGCCTTGTACATGTTTGAGCATACATCAAACTCCCAACAATAGATGTATAAGAAATTCCTTTCATTTATTTTCGTTCCAGGCTAAATGCCCAATTTGGGGCTAAAAGTTATTGGGTTTGATCAATTTAGGGACAAATATTATAATCAGCTCAATTAAGGTCCTAACGTTATTGAGTTTGCTCAATGTTAGCCTGTTTTGGACGAAAATTTAGTAGTGTAATACACGCACCGTTAAATCTAAATGAGATGTCTTACGTGGCATTCTTGTGACCTATTTTCTAATACCTTCTTTATTTCCAATATTACGTTGGTCTTACTGCAACTCAGGACTTTCATCAAGAGGGAATTCCAGCTAAACCATCGTGGTCAAGGATCTACTTTCCGCCTTTGCCATAGCCATGTCCTTACCATCTTTTGCTCCTTGTCTCAGCAATGTTAGGAATATATAGTTTTTACGTTATAATCAGAATAATTTATAATAGAAACTAGAAAAGGACAACATAATATACCAACACAAATTGTTCCCTTCAGATTATATATAAAATCGTAATACAAATAAGTAATTAGTATAGTAAATTGTTTGCGTTCGTTTGTCATGAACTAAACGAATATGGAATACGGTTGATGCTTGATTCTTCAAGTTTGTCTTTTGCTCTGTTTCATACAATGTGTGGCTATTACATCAGTCAACTTGCCTTCCACTCCGAGCTAAGAACAAAAAAAGGAATATTGTCATTTAATATTTTACCAGAAATCAATTCCTTACTATATTATGAAATCAAATGAGAAATATTACTTGATATATTACAAAATATTACCATTTTAAAAGCCTGGAGATCTATTTCTTTACAATTAGATGGTGATGAACAAAGATTGCAGTTGAATGTTATGATCTTTTTGGGGTGTATTTGTATCGAAACTACATTCATGCATTAACAACTATGAATTGTATGTAACAGGTTAGGTTAGTATATGTATATTAAAGCTACCTAAACTATTTCCTCTAAACTATTTTCGTGTTTTTCTTTTATTTTATGGACAGAAATGGCTATTTAATTATGTACTCATGCCATATACTGTAAATCTTCTACAACCACATGAAATATCGTAACACCCACAGCTAATGGTAAATATTTCTCACCTTATGCTATATATATGTATATATATAACCATAGCTTAGTAGTTATGGCAGAGATTGGATTTCTTACAAATTAATAGCTTTGGAACACAAGATAATATGATTTTGGACCTATCAAGACGTGTGGGGGCGAAGAAGAACGGGAAGTCCTTTTTGGGGTATCGGCATGGGATTGAAAAAGATCCTCTCGTCAGGAATTAGCTTTTGAAACTTGAATCTTTTCACCAAGTTGTGCATGAACACTAATATTCCTTTCTAGGACACATTCGAGGTCTTCCACCAAATAGGACATATGTGTATGGTGATGGACCATTTCCTTCAAATCGAGTTGGACCGAATTTTTCTGGTTCAGGGAAGTACTTTGGACTTATATATGTTGAACTTGCACTCCAATACAACAGTATGCATATGGGACATCACGTATAAATTTATCTATTCTTCTACTTCACGGGATGTTGAACTTCTGCTTAAATTCTATGCCCTTGACAAAATCAGGCTTGAAAACTTCCTCATCCACACTATTCAGAATAACATGAACTCTTTCTCCTGGGATCATGTATACTCTCTTCAAGACATCTCCAGCATGATCACTGGTAGCGACATGGTGTGCATAGTCTGGGAAGAACTTGACCTCATCTGCAACCTTAATCACTCTTTCACTCAATGCATATGTTTGCGATTCTTTCAGATTCCGTAGAGGCCCTTGAATGATATCAGTATGAATGGTTTCATATGCAATACCATGCCAAGTAACAACTAAGTTGCTCAAATTGCAAGATCGGGTATGCAAGAGACTGATGCTCTCAATGTGGATCACATCAAATAGTTTCCCAGTTGTGTTTTAAGCTTCAAATTACATCAAGTGGTTTCGCAATTAAGTTTTAAAGCTTTAAATTATTTCCAGGCTACAGATTGGCCCAAATAACCAGTAGCTGTCAGCTTTGAGAGGTGAAAGTATAAGTTGCTAGTTTGATGTCTTGGGAAAGATGTGTTGCGGAGAGAAGGGGTGAAAATGTGAAGCTCATGCTCTCTTTTAGCAAGAGCAAGATTAAAGGTTAAGGCATGCCGCTCTAGTCCACCGACTAAAGATCGATGAGGCCATTCCTTGACGAAAACCACAATTTTGAGGAGCTTTCGCAGGGGTTTTGAAGAAAACAAGAGTTGATTCCGAGAGGATGGAAAAGAAAGGAGATCAATAAGATGAGGACGGTTTTGATTCTGAAATGTCATTTGGTTTCTGGAATAGCAAGGGTGTTAAGTTATCAATTTGCACTTATTTTGTACTTAATTCTCTTTAATGTGTTGAAATTATTATTCAAAATTAATGGAATTGTCTTATAATTAGTTGCAGATGATTTTCAACACCTTAGAGACGAAATTGAATAAAAAAGATGAAAAAAATGAAGAAAATCTAAAATTCCAAGTCTGGCAGCAATTTAATCACTAGACGTGGCCACGTACAAGGATGAAATTAATTTCCAGATCTGCTTTCAAAATCTGAATCTGATTCTTTTGAGATTTTCATAATCTTTTAAGATAAGATTGATGAAGATTCACAATCTAAACATGTGGGAAATGTGATTTGCAAGATAGGATGAAAAAGGAAGGGATCGGGAGGCATTAAAAGGGGAAAAAAGTGACTGTTCACATTAGCCTTTGTTTTAGAATAGATTTTGGTTTTCTGCAGATTTTCTCTTGGTTGTTTTTGCATTTTCTGCACTTTTTTTTCTATATTTTTGTATTCTTTAAGAAAGACCAGGGATGGAGACTAGTTATGTTATTATCTCTTTGATTTCTACTTTCGTTATGAATAGCTAAACTTCTTTTCTTAGTTGAGGGAAGCCATGTTATCTGTTATTATGTGTGAGATGTTTCAATAAAGTTTATGATATTGAACATTGAATATCTTCTGAATTACTTTTTCTAAGTGAATTGGTCGATTTCTAGGTGCGCAGCTAGGGATTAATTCATTCAATAGGTAGATTCATGAAATATGACGTTCAGTTTCGTTAATCACAAGTAGCAATTAGGATTACCTTCTTTACGTTAGAGTCGAAAATTCTAAGAAGATATTCGCTTGATTGAGTGCATGTCGTACATGTATTTCTCTTGCTCATTAGTTTCTTAATTCGTAAAGCTATTATTCAATTGAACCTACGATCGTATCTAGGTTGTTGTTTAATAAGAATGCTAGGATACATGTTTCTAGTCATTACACTTAGAGAAAACATCCCCAATGAATGTTTATTAATGATTGAATTTTTATGTTAAGGATCCATTTTAGCGTGATAACATCAGTGACCCGAAAACCAAGGTATTTCCCATTAAATTTTTAGATCTAATTATTTCTTTTTATTTGCAATTTTTTATATTTTTCCTTAAATTGCCGTGAATTAAAACCCCCCATTTCGTTACTTTGTTTTGTTTTAAATTCCTAACTCCTTTATCTTAAGATTCCTCGTGGGAACGATATCCACTTACCATTACTACATTAAATTGTATTAACGGAAGTGATTTCTTTTGAATTTGGTTGTAGGCGACAGCAGTACCAAATTTTAGCGCAACGACACCAGAAGAGGAATGAAACGAAGTAGAATGTAGATAAGACGAAAACGATGAAGCAGAAACAACAGAAACTGAAAACAACAACTCGATCCGTAACCATCCAAATAATGAATTCAAGACCATATCCTACCTTTTTTTCAGAGACAAAAACATTAGTGAAGTTGTTGGTGAATTTATTCCACTTGTATGTAATCTTAAATATGAAAAGAAGTTTGACTTGACAATACGAATCACAAATACCTAAAAATATTCATGCAAAAACAAAATACAAACATATGGCCAGCAAATCCTAACATTCACGTGGTTGAAACAAAAATGACACAAACTCCAAGCAAGCAAATCCTAATATTAATTGTTTCCCTTAATCATATCTCTTCTCCTAAACATTTTTTTAAAAAAATATTACAACTCTTATATTATAATGAACAAAATGAAGTCAAAGTAGGAGGAGAGTTACTGATTACTCGTGGTTCGATAAACCATTATTGCAAAATAAAATAGTAAAGTCTAACTAGGTTCTCTTTACTACTATATAGCTTAGCTTCGATTATAAAGATGGTGTAGTCTTACGTAACTCTGCATCTTCTTCTACTATAACATACGTACCCTTTGATGATTTTTCTCTTTTTCTTTTCCCTTCCCTCAAAGGAAAAGAAGGTCACTATATATCTACCAACAGAGCTAGATATATAACCTTCCTTTTTTGTGTTAAAACCAATATATATATAATTAGGAAGCAATTTCTGCTTTTAACTACCAACGATGGTTTCCTTTATTTCTGTTCATTCTTTCTAGAGATGTAAGATGTACATGCTTATTACCTAACAATGTTATATAAGTAGTTGATGTAGTAATATTAGTGTAAACGAGCAAAAGGATCCTTTCCATTCTATGCTATTCTCTTCTTCTTCTTTCATATCTCTTTACTCTTCTTCTCTTTCCTCTAATCCATAACTTACATGCATGATGGTATACTTTAATGAATATTAGGATTTAAATTTTGCATTCTATATATACATAATACTAAGCTAAGATTACGGAGGAAAATCGATCAATAATACAATGTGGAAGTTGAAGATAGTAGAGGGAGATCCATAGCTGACAACAACTAATAATCGCATAGGAAGACAACATTGGGAGTTTGCTACTGACGAGGGAACTCCTAAAGAACGTGCTCAAGTGGAAAGGATCTGTCAGGAATTCAAGAAAAACCATTTTAAAATCAAGCAAAGTTCTGATCTCCTAATGAAGATGCGGGTGAGTATTAAATTCATCAATAGTGATAAAACTTTTGAAATTTTGTGAATAAAATTGATCGATCATACCTAAAAATTCTGATGTTGGTGATTTCATTAAATTGTAAAGTCTTGTAATATTTATTATACTAGTGACTGCATCATCTACCTATCCTTTTGTAAGCTTAAATTTCAATTGCAACAAAAAAATAACAAAAGATATTGTTGCAATTTGATTATATTTTATTAAACGAAATTGTTGACTTATGCAGATGAGGAAGGAGAACACGTGTCCTCCAATACCTCCAGCTGTGAAAGTGAAGAATGAATTGAAGAAGATAACAGAAGAAGTAGTGGCAATGAAACTAAGAAGGGGTATTAGTTTCTTATCTTTCGTTCAGGCTCGTGACGGGTAATGGCATTCCGAATCTATTGTTCACTTATTTTGGATCCAACCCTTAGTAATTAATTAACTTAATAAACCTACCTACCTGAGTAAATTAATTTATTATTATCTCCTTTTCAGTATATAATAATTAATAAAGAACTATCCATCATTAGAATAAATTCAAATGCTCAATGATAACCTCTTTTCTTAATGCTTATACATGTTATGACATTATACATAAGTGGGGGGCTCAACACTATATTTCCTTCTGAACACCAAAAGGAACTCATACAATCATCAAGTATGGTATAGTATGCTTTATATATATGTATAAAGATCGGATATTCTCAAGTATTGTTAGTTTGTTGATGCTTATTATTAGTTAAAACTCATTTTAATTAACTTGGAATGATCATCAAATAACGAAGATGGTGGGTGGGTGTTTCACATAAAAGGTCCGAGCACAATATTTGGTTCAACGTTTAACTACATATGCCTAAGACTACTGGGACAAAAAACAGAAGATGGTGAGGACATGCCTATGGCCAGAGGCAGAAAGTGGATCCTTGACCACGGTGGTCTAATTAGAATACCCTCTTGGTGAAACTTTTGGGTTGCCTACAACATGTTCACAATTTGGAAAAAAAAAAAGTTCCTTTTGGACACATATACATCACTACTTTCACACATTATCAATTATAAATATTTATAATAGCCCACACATATATATTACCAAATAATTCAACATATTTTACAAATTGATTAAATGGAAAGAAATGGTAGTTTATGTTTCCAACTTTCTCCAATTTCAATTCAAAGTTTCAAACATCACAAAAGATACATAAACAATTTCAATTTCCAAATTTTAATAATTTCCAACAATTTCATTTCTAACATTTTCCAACAATTTCAATTCAACTATTACAAAACATACATAAACAATTTTCATTTTCAACATTTTCATTTCCAATAATTCCCAACAATTTTGAACAATTTCAATTCAAAATTTTGAACATCATAAAACATATATAAACAATTTTAATTTCCAAATTTCCGACAACCAATAATTTCAACCATCACAAATTCACGATTTACAAAATAATGAAATATACATAAATAATTTTCATTTTCAACAATTGTCAATAATTTTCACTTCTAAATTCCAACAATTTCTAACAATTTCCAACAGTTTCAGTTCAAGCATTATAAAACATATATAAACAAATTTCATCACCAAGCATACATAAACATATAAATATAATGCAATTGTTTTTCAAATTTCAGAGCAAAAAACACACCCAAAATATCATAAATCTAATTCAATGTCAGGTCAAGTCGGGCTTGGATCTGGATCTATTTCAAATCTGGCAATTCCGAGGAGACTCTGTGATTGTGACTAGTGCGGTGGTGGGCTAGTTGCATCAAGTTGTTGTCGTGGTGCAGTGGTGGTCGCCAGAAGGGCGGAGAGGGAGTGGTGGTGACAATGAAGACGAGAGAGAGTGAGAGTGTGAGATAGAAAAAAGAGAGGAGAAGTAGTAGAGACACGTCGAGTGAAGGGGGTGTTTTTAAAAAAATATAAATTTTGAAAAAAAACCACTACATTTTTTAAAATTTTTAGTACCGACCATTATATGACCGATATTCCGAATACTGTTGGTACCAGTCGGTACTAGGTGAAACTGGCCGTCACAAACAGTCGATATTGAAACATCACTTTTTGTATCGTTTTCTAGTTGATACGGTACGTACCACCCAGTACTAGTTAGTACGGTACGAGATTCATTACACTTGATCAATATCTATTTTTTTAAAAAATTTCAGTATTAAACTTTTTAAATTTTAATAATTACCTTTTAAAATATGTATAAATTAGGTGAAAAAGTTATTTTTTATTTAATATAGCATGTATATCAAATGTCACCTGAAGTTTATCTAATAACCAATAAAATATTGTTTTGATTTAATTCGTATGAAATTTAAAAGATTGATTATTAAACTATAAACTTTAAAAAATAATACACTAAATTAAAAAAAACAAAAGATTAGATTCTTTGAAACCTATTATCTCTGTTCTAAAAATGAGACGTCACATAATACAATGTGGTTGGTAGCTCCCCAAGGCTTATCCAAATGATGAGGAATTAACAAATCCTGATACGACAGGCATCCTATTTCGAAGACAACTTACACATTAGTTTATAAAACACAAAAAAAAAAAAAGGAATAACCAATGAGAATGAACTAATGCATGGGAAATAGGATTCTTACATCCAACCCTCAAACTCGACAAAAACTCCATACTATTTGACATTTTTAGTTCCTTATCTTTGGGGATATTGTATGGTCCTTTGTGTGTTAAAAGTTTGGATTCTATGTTCATCATTTGCTACAATCCAAAACAAATTACAAAATTTTTTGTTCATCGTTATCTTATCTTAAGTGTCGTTTAATTCTACTTCTATTTTTTTTAGTTTGTAGTTTTTAATTTTCAGTTTTCAATTTTTGCTTTTCAATTTTAGTTTATATT
Source organism: Erythroxylum urbanii (assembly GCA_027568935.1). NCBI lineage: Eukaryota > Viridiplantae > Streptophyta > Magnoliopsida > Malpighiales > Erythroxylaceae > Erythroxylum > Erythroxylum urbanii. Next base: position 1,810,939 of record JAOQML010000004.1, read on the forward strand.
TTTCTTTTAAATAAAAACAAAAATATATTTAATTGTTAATATTAATGTAGTTGTATTTT
>JAOQML010000004.1:1845158-1858397 GCA_027568935.1 Erythroxylum urbanii
AAATAGCAAATTAAATTATAAAAAATAGAAATAAAAATAACTGTTTGTGATTTTCATAAATTTTAAAAACTGAAAGAAATTAAAATCAAAAATAGAAATTAAACATTTAAATAAACAGAAATTTATACTAAATTTAGAAACAAACAAAAAATAAAAAATGTAAATATAAACAAACCCTTCAACCGTATTTTAGATTAGACATTGGACCGGCAGCGTTGTCGGTTGTGAACTCTATCCAGAATCAATTAAGAGTGTTCTGACCTTAATTTTGCAGGTTGCGAGCTTTGGTGCATATCTTCTATCGAGGAACATTCTCACAATGTCGTTTGCTCCAAAGGACACGCGTGAAGCTCAGGTGCAATTTGCTCTTGAACGTGGAGTTCCTGCACTTATTGGAGTTATGGCTTCCATGAGGCTACCATACCCTTCAAGATCATTTGATATGGCACATTGCTCTCGCTGCCTCATTCCTTGGAGCCGATACGGTACTTTTAAGCCCCTCGATCCGTACATGTAATAACTCGCAAATTACGTGATAATCCGATCTTAGCGTTTCGGATTAATAGTTTCGATCTGTTGTGTGTGCAGATGGGCAGTATTTGATTGAAGTTGACAGGATTTTACGTCCTGGAGGGTATTGGATCTTGTCAGGGCCACCAATTAACTGGCAAAACCGTTGGAAAGGTTGGGGGAGATCCAGAGAAGATCTAAACTCAGAGCAAACTTCAATTGAAGACGTAGCCAAAAGCATTTGTTGGAAAAAACTGATTCAGAAAGGTGACTTTGCTATTTGGCAAAAACCTTCTAATCACATCCATTGCAAAGCTGTCAGGAAAGTTCACAAGCAACCATCTTTTTGCCAGGCTCAGGACCCTGACACTGCATGGTGCACCAAATTGGAGACTTGTTTAACACCACTACCTGAAGTATCAGACGTAGAAGACATATCAGGAGGGAAGTTGGAGAAATGGCCAGAAAGATTGACTGCAATTCCTCCAAGAATAAGTAGAGGAAATCCTGGAGGAGTTACAGCGGAGATTTTCCTGGAAAATAGTGAGCTGTGGAAGAAGAGAGTTGCACATTACAAGACAGTAGATTATTGGTTGGCAGAACCCGGTCGGTACCGGAATGTGCTTGACATGAATGCCTACTTGGGAGGATTTGCTGCTGCTCTCGTTAATGATCCAATATGGGTTATGAACACTGTTCCTGTAGCAGTAAAGATCAACACTTTAGGAGTTATCTACGAACGTGGGTTGATCGGAACGTATCAGAACTGGTGTGAGGCAATGTCGACATATCCAAGAACTTATGACTTCATTCATGCTGATTCAATCTTCAGCCTCTATCAGGACAGGTACTTCAGAAACTGTGATTGTTATTGTTCCTTTCACTGAACCTGTATTTAGTTCTGCTCGTACTTTTTCTGGTGTTGCAGGTGTGAAATGGAGGATATCTTGGTGGAGATGGACAGGATACTGAGACCAAAAGGTGGTGTAATTATCAGAGACGATGCAGATATGATATTGAAGATAAAGAGTATTGCGGATGCTATGCAATGGGATTCCAGGATCGTTGATCACGAAAGGAGTCCTCATGAGAGGGAGCAGATTCTTTATGCGGTTAAGCAATATTGGACATCACATGAGAAAAATTCGTAGAAAGGGACTAAAAAAGCTTCATAAACTTAGTATCAATCTGTGACTATACATTCAAATTTGTTCAGAGATTTTTTGGATAAGTTGGAATTGCGAACACCTTTAAATCATTATCACGTTCAGGTTAATTCCTGTTCGTGCAAGTTTAGTAACACCACCGACTATTTACAGGTTGTACGGAATGGTCTGAATTGAATTCAATTATAGTATTTAATTTAATTAAAATGTTTAGAAATACAAAAAAAAAGGATGGATTCAATTGTTGCATGTAATTGAAACCTATCTCTTTTACAAATTAAATTTACTCCTCTAAATATCGGAATTGACGAACGAATTGTGACTTCAATTTATTTTAAACGTTGAAAATAACCTTTCAATAATATCCATCTAAAAGCAAGAACCCTACTATATTTCTTCACTTCAAGCATCGCTGCCCACCTCAAGCCTGTCTCCCACTAAGAAAAACAACAGAACAACAACACCTTCTCTACCTTGAATTAGCACCTCCCATCAAGGAAAACAACAGTAAATCAACACTTTGCAAGCTTTGTGTCTAAGTTTTCCCTTCTCCTTATTCATGGGTGTATTTTTCTTTTTCGTTTTTTATCTACGATCATATGATGTTTAATTCGTGCCTATATATCCTTTTCATTACTGGTTATTTGCTATTGAATGGAAATTGTTGTTTATAACTTGCTCTGAATGTTTATTATTTAATAAGATTCTTTTTTAATCAAGGGTAAAAATATCATATGAAGTAATTGAATTCATTCTGATAATGTTCAAATTAATGTAATTGAATTCAATTCCAATATTACTGAGTTTGTTCTAAATAGTATAAATTGAATTCAATTCAGTCTCATTAATATAATTAAATTCAATTCGTTAATGAATTTAATTCGAAAGTTTCCAAACGGCCTGTTAACGATAATGCAGATAGGTTTAAGGTCACTATGTAGCCTAATTTAGACTAAAGCTTTAAAATTTTAAATAATACAAAATTATTTTAATTTTTAAAATTAAACAAAAATTTAATTTCGGTCGGATAATTTAAATAAAATAAAAGTCAAACAAGGCCACGTCACTTAATCGCATACTGTGGACGACTTGACGTGGCGGGCCGAACTGAAGCCTTTAAAATGACATCTTTTCTTTTCTAATTTTTATTCAAGTCCAAAGGAAAAGGCTTAAATCAAAACGGCCATCTCACATCAATTTAGTTATTGAAGTTCTGTACCCTAACCCCCAAATTCAATCAGCTCACGATGGAAGCCGACGACGAGATTTACGCGAACGGCGGGGACGATTCGAGCCGGAAGCCGATAATTAGCGGGGAGCAGCTCGACATCGAAGCGTACGCCGGACTTTACACTGGAAGAACGAAGATTGTGCGGCTCCGATTCATCGCTGATCACACTGACAACACAACGATGCAGTTGGAAGCTTTGCGCATGGCCTACGACGAGATCAAGAAAGGCGAGAACACTCATCTGTTTCGAGAAATTGTGCAGAAGATTGACGGCCGATTGGGGCCCAAGTACTCGATGGATAGCGGGTGGTGCGATACGGTCGATCGCAGAGCTGAACAGAGAAAGGAGAGGCTTGAAACTGAACTTAATGCTTACAGAGTAAAAGAGAAAACAAATTTGATTTTGGTTTTGTTTATTGTTAAGAGTTTTTCCACGTTGACCCTTGTTTGTGTTTGTTGCAGACGAATTTGATCAAGGAGAGCATAAGAATGGGATATAATGATTTTGGAGACTTCTACTATGCTCATGGCTTGCTTGGGGATGCTTTTAAGAGCTATGTTAGAACTCGTGATTATTGCACTACGTCAAAGCACATTATCTATATGTGTATGAGTGCGATTCTAGTTAGTATTGAGATGGGTCAGTTTACTCATGTAACAAGCTATGTTGGCAAAGCAGAGCAAACACCCGAGGCTTTGGACCCAATTACTGTTTCTAAGCTACGATGTGCTGCGGGATTGGCTCATTTGGAGTCTAAAAAGTACAAGCTTGCAGCGAGGAAGGTTTGTTTAGCTCGTGTACTTTCAACTTTTTCATTTGGTGATTTTGCTGATTTTGGTGTTACTTGTTTCTTCAATTTTGTGCTTTTGGACTTGTAGATAGAGTTCAATATTAGTGTGATAATGGTTCAGCAATTTGGTGGAATATTTACCAAGAGATTGCTTGAGTAATTAGATGATTGATGTACTATTTGAAGTTGAAGGGTGGTTATAGTACTGTTGAAATCAAGTTTAACAGATTTTTCCGTCTGCTGAACTTCAGCCCATCTGCTTTCCTACATGTTTGCTTGAACTGGATAGTTTGAATACAGCCAGAACTTCATCTCTGCTTTTCTCATGGGGATATAACATGTTTCATTTTATGCAGTTTCTTGAAGTGGGTCCTGAGTTAGGGAATTCTTATAATGAAGTTATTGCTCCTCAAGATGTCGCAACTTATGGAGGACTTTGTGCACTTGCAAGTTTAGACCGCTCAGAGCTGAAGGTATTCATGTTAAACATCTTTATTACCGTCACTCTCTTCTACCTGCTAATCATGTTTGGCAAAGGATTTATTATTGGCTCTTCAAGTGTACTATTTTCACTGATTTTTTATTGGCAGGCCAAAGTTATTGACAATGTAAACTTCCGCAATTTCTTGGAGTTGGTACCTGAAGTGAGAGAACTTATTCATGACTTCTACTCAAGGTGCCTTATTATGATGTTGACTGGTTGCTTTCATGTTGATTATTGTGTTTTGTCCTTTGACCTTTTGATATACTTTTTCAAGATGCATCAGACATAATTTCAAGATTTATTACTGTAGTTATGAAACTATGGTTTGTTAGATTTGTAAGGAAAGTTCTTGCTTAATTTCTTCTTTGTGGCACCCAGTATTAATGGATTGGTTGTATAAGTAAGGTTGCTTGATGATATCTTATCTGTTAGCAGCCTACACACTGCTAGTGTTGTTGGTAAGTGAAGACACCCTCTTTGGATTTATGCGTTTCTCACTTAATTTCTGCTATTGAAAAGTAATGCTGCTGCCATCTTTCCACCTTTATTTTATACTTCTGGATATTTTCATCAAAATTATTTCATTTCCATGATTATGTCAATGATATGAATTTCCAGCAAATTTTCTTAAGTTCTGGTCTATTTTCTCCATTTCTCATAAAATGCGTTGTCAACAGCACTGGAAATATAGTAAATATCAAAGCGCTCCCTTGTAATACAAGTTTCTCTTTTTCCATGTTTCTGTTGCAGCCATTATGCTTCTTGCCTGGATTATCTGGAAAACCTCAAAGCAAACCTGTTACTTGATATCCATTTGCATGATCACGTTGAGGTGCTGTATGATCAAATCCGTAGTAAAGCACTCATTCAGTATACACACCCATTTCTGTCTGTCGATTTACGAATGATGGCTAATGCTTTCAAAACAACTGTTGCTGGATTAGAGAAAGAACTTGAAGCCTTGATTACTGACAATCAAATACAGGTTGGTTGCGCTGCCTTTTTTGTTGCCTTTTACTAGATGAGTATCTGCCTTGCGTAGATTATATATTCTGAGAAAGAACTTGCATGGAAGTGAGAAACAGTGAAAAGATTATACATCATCTCTTATAGAGTATCCTTAGGGCATGAATTACTGTTACATTCAAGAAATACTTGTAAGATCTATGATGCTTTTACAGGCTCGGATCGACTCGCACAACAAAATTCTATACGCACGGCATGCAGATCAAAGGAATGCAACTTTTCAACGCGTTCTTCAGACTGGCAGTGAATTCGAACGGGATGTTCGAGCGATGCTGCTGAGGGCGAATCTTATTAAGCATGAATACAATCTCAGATCTAGGAAACATTGATTTTACATTTGAGCTCATGAGTGGTTAAACATGGTCAAATTCTTTTTCACGAGGTTTCTTTTGTGGTGCTCTATTTCAATTAACCATAGTTCCAAAATCCCAACAAGTTTGGAAGTCTACAAGTTTTATATATTTGGATGGTGAGGATTGTAGGATACATATGGCGATAGTGACCACTGGTGGCGGTCTTGTATATACTTCGAGTTTATATGAGCATTCTGCAGTAATCCTTTTTTTTCAATTGTTTAATCTGCAAGTTGCTTTATTGAGATGCTCTCTGGCTGTCTGGCATATTAGATAAATAAATCAATGACGACATCAGATCAGGGATGGTATTTTGGGCTCTGGTCTAGGGATGACAATCGCTTTCACTTTGTATTTGTTGAGTGTAAAAATGGATCTCGGCCAGTTGAAGTTCGGTTAAATTTGAGTTATACAGTTCGAGTTTGATCAAGTTGTCTAAAATGATATTATTTTTGTTTCCTAAGATGAAAGATCAAATCTTTTAAATTAGGTCTCGAACAATTTCGCTGGATTCGGACTGAATTGTCAACCCCAATTAGAGTTTATGAAACACAGCTGTTCCTACATTCACCCATACATCCGTCACCGATCGGTAACACCTCTTAAGTTTCCACTCGCATCTAAAGAAAGGCTCATTGATGATACTGTACTCCACTCTGTCTGTGGCTGAGAAGCTCCAAGCTTTCAGTTTTTCGAATCCCTAATCTTCAAACCCCCAAATCTCCAACCAGACAGACTGAGAGACCACGACGAAAACAAAGCTGAAGTTGGATCATAAAAGTGGAGCCACCCCATTTAACCTTACAAAATGGGACACCACGTCCACCAGAATCCCCCTTCATCCAACAGAAACCCTAAACAATGGAGGCCTATCGACATAGTATCTGCTACATTCTTCGGACTAGTGATTTTCTTCTTCCTTCTAGTCTTCACTCCGCTAGGCGACTCCCTTGCAGCCTCTGGCCGCCAAACGCTGCTTCTATCCACTATGGACCCACGTCAGCGACAGCGCTTGATCCAACTGATCGAGACCGGTCGCCATACTCAGCCAATCGAAGCTTGTGGTGTGGATTATGTTGATCACATGCCGTGTGAAGATCCCAGACGCAATAGTCAGCTTAGTAGGGAAATGAATTACTACAGAGAGCGTCACTGCCCGTTGCCCGACGACACCCCTCTTTGCTTGATCCCTCCACCCAATGGATATAGAATTCCTGTCCCTTGGCCTGAAAGTTTGCATAAGGTCTGTTTTTTTTTTATTAATTGGGACTGGGTTTTTCAGGCAATGTGGAAAAGTAGACTGAAATTTAAGAAATGAGGTTGCTTTTTGGATATTTAAGCCAAGTGCCTATAGAAGCTGTGTGAATTTGTGCATTTATGTTATCATTCAAATCGTTTGGCTTGTAGGTAGACCACTGATCAGGTATAGTCGGTTTTTTGTAGAAAATTTTGGAAAGTTCAAGCGTTTAGAGTAGACCCGCACCTATAACTACTAGGTGCGCTTTAGCTTAAGTCTCTCCAGTGGGATCCGGTTTCAGTGGACCTGAAATTGTTTTATGATGTTGTACTGGATTTACAAACAGTGGAGAAAAAAACATACATCCCCAACGCAATGAAAATTCTGCCTTTTGTCCCCTTTATATCTGCATCTATGTGTGTTCCTTGAGTGGGCGATGGTTTATGACTTAATGTGTAATGTGTTAATGTTCAGATTTGGCATTCGAACATGCCATACAACAAGATTGCAGACAGGAAAGGTCACCAGGGTTGGATGAAAGAGAATGGAGATTACTTTATATTTCCTGGTGGTGGAACGATGTTTCCAGATGGTGCCATACCTTACATTGAAAAACTTGAACAGTACATCCCTATTAGTGGTGGTGTTCTGAGGACTGCACTTGATATGGGATGTGGGGTAGGAACTGCCTTTCATTATCATAGTTTTAGCTCTAAATTTTGTTAGATTTATGAAGTTTCTCACATATAATCATCTAGCAGGTTGCTAGTTGGGGGGGATATTTGCTTAAAAAAGGGATTTTAACCATCTCTTTTGCACCAAGAGATTCACACAAAGCGCAAATACAATTTGCTTTGGAGAGGGGAATTCCAGCATTGGTTGCCATGCTTGGCACTCGCAGACTACCATTTCCAGCATTCTCATTTGACCTAGTGCACTGTTCTCGCTGTCTCATTCCTTTTACTGCCTATAGTTAGTTTTCTGGCCTGTTGCCTTGAATATTTTTGCTTCTGCAATCTCTTGCTACTAGCTCTTACCAAGAAGAAATCTGACTTTGCAGATGCAACTTATTTCATTGAAGTCAATCGGTTACTTCGTCCAGGAGGGTACTTGGTCATATCTGGTCCGCCTGTACAGTGGGCTAAACATGACAAGGAATGGGCAGATCTCCAGGGTGTGGCAAGAGCATTATGTTATGAGCTGATTGCTGTAGATGGAAACACGGTCATTTGGAAAAAACCTACAGAAGATTCGTGTCTGCCTAACCAAAATGAATTTGGGCTTGCTTTGTGTGACAATTCAGATGACCCAAGTCAGGCATGGTAATCTCTTGGCAAAGGATCCATTGTTTGTGGAAACTCTTACACAAAATGGAAATAATTATTAAACAAAGTGAAATAATTATTTCCATTTTGTTTCAACAATGATGTTATACATTGCATGTTCTTTTAGGTGTCTAATCAAAAGATGCTTATGAAAGTTTTGTAGATTGTTTCAACTATGAAAGTTCCAGTCTTTTTGTCTGACCCTTGTTTGTTGGATGATGTCCACGAGAGAGTTTTGATTCAACGAAAGCGCACAAGTTTTTAAGTGAAATTGGTTATGCCGCAGGTACCACCAGCTAAAGAAATGTGTGAGTAGAGCATCTTCGGTTGAGGGACACTATGCCGTTGGGACAATTCCTAAGTGGCCACATAGGTTAATCAAAGCTCCTTCAAGAGCAATGCTCATGAAAAATGGGATTGATTTGTTTGAGGCTGACACAAGACGTTGGGCCAGGCGAGTGGCTTACTACAAGAACAGTTTGAATGTAAAGCTAGGAACTTCGGCCATACGCAACGTATTGGATATGAATGCCTTTTTTGGTGGTTTTGCAGCAGCAATCATATCTGACCCTGTGTGGGTAATGAATGTTGTTCCTGCTCAAAAACTATCCACTCTAGATGTTATTTATGATCGAGGCCTCATTGGAGTCTACCATGATTGGTGAGTTAATTTCATCTGCAATGCATAGAACTGCCTTCCACTTGTGTCATTAATGACTATATTTAGACTATTTTCCAAGTCCGTTTGAGAGTGGCATTGATATTGAAATAAAATCTAGAAAGAGTAACCTCCAAGGAATAGCAAATGCTCGAAGTTCTTCCATATTACTCCTTTCTCTATGTCGTCTCTATATGATATTTCTGTAGGTCTGACCCTTTCTCATCATCCTTCATGGAGAAGCTCTATTTTTGACACAGTTCTTTATTGGTGGTTGTAGGTGTGAACCTTTCTCAACATATCCCCGTACTTACGATCTTATCCATGCCACCAGAATTGAATCCCTAATCAAAAGTTCTGATGGTGGCAGGAATAGGTAATTTCTACATCTTTCTGGTGTTTCATTTTCTCATCATTTAACATTTTAAGTGTGATTTCTGACTGCATACATTCTAGCCATTTTTGTATGAATTAAATGCCTATATGCCGGATAAATAAAAGAAAACTTCTTTATGTTGAAAATCATTAAAAGGGTATGTTGATTAATCACATCCGATATCTTCTGCAGCTGTAATCTAGTGGATTTAGTGGTGGAAATGGACAGGATATTACGTCCAGAAGGAACAGTTTTGATTCGTGATTCTCCAGAAACCATTGACAAACTTGCTCGCATAGCTCATGCAGTGAGATGGACGGCCACCATACATGACAAAGAACCTGAATCTCATGGCAGAGAAAAGATTCTGGTCGCAACCAAATCCTTCTGGACCCTCTCTTTAGCAACTCACTGACATAACTTCATTCTTTTTAGTTCAGGCCTTTTTACCTTTTCTTTTTATATAAAGCTTATATGACCACAAGCTGCAAATTTAAGTTTGCATTATTTATTAGAACTATTGAAAATTGTCATTTTACTCAAAAAGTTACCCAACTAAAATAAAGCATTTACTAAATGAGACAGGTGATACCTAAATTTTCTTCACTCATGAAAATTCTTTGTAAATGGAACAGATGACTCTGTAATTATCAAAAACTGGAGGGTATGTAAATTAAGAGTAGAGATCTGTACCTTAAACTAAAGTTTATCCTTACTCTAAATTTTATCCTTTTTCTTTTCCTTGATTATGAATACCTTCTCAAGTTTGTCCAATTGTATTGCCCTAGGTCCTAATCTGCTTTTAAACTTTATTCGGACTTAATCCTCGAATGCCAGAATTTAAGTTTGGTCAATTTTAATTTGTTTTGATTGTCTGATTTAGGTTCAGACTAATTTATTATGATCGATTAGATTTATATTTTTTCGGAACGTAGGAATCTATAATTGCTATCATTTGGATGCGTATTAGGTAAATTTTCAGATTATCACAATAGTTTGTAAATTACGTCAATTGGATACTTCGCATTAGGTAAGTTCTGTACGACAAGTTCGATAGAGAGAATATAAGGGAATTTGAACACAAGATTTTTTGGTTTCACACTCTCTACTCGACAAACTCCAAGTTTTGAATTTAAAATTAAATGAAGTTTATTAGACTTATTTCGATTCGTTTGTATTAATTTATTATTCTTATTTTATAATAATTTTTATATGGGACTTAAAATAGCTAAGCAATTTAAAAGCAAAATTTTAGAATTTTAATTTTCTTAGATTAACCTTGGTAATTACGAAACCTAATTATATTAACTATTTGGGCCTCCTGGGCCGATAATTGGTAGGTTGAATTCACAAGTGCATGACCCAACGAGCAAGGAAGCCGCAAACTTGGCCCATTTAGTGGAGGGAGAATAACTAATGACCGTCCGATCTGTAAATAAGTTAACGGGCGCGGGGTGACTTAATTAGGCGCGTGCAAACAATCACGGATCTGATGTGAGAGTGAGAGAGGGTTGTTCACGTGTAAGTCCATGCAGCGGTGCGCCCGTACAAACACTTTCATTCTCTTCTTTCGTTTTCCTGTTCCCATCCCACAGGACAACGATGCAAATGTTAGAGGTTAACAATGGACCCCCAAACCCATTCCCCCCCTTTTTTTTAGGATAATGTCTATTGAACTACCCTTTTAAACCTAGTCATTGTAACCGATTTCACTTTCCATTGTTATAGTTTGTATACTATAGTTTATAAAGTTTTAAAAAACTAGTCCTTAAATTAAATTTTTAAAAAGTTTCAAAAGGTTAAATGCTTTTAAATATGTTATTCTTTCATTAAATAATTTACTTAAAATGTATAATTTATAAATTATTATGTACATTCTTAAAATTTTACTATTAAAAAAAGTTTTGAAATAACAAAATAAAGGGTATTTTGTCTAATAATTTCTATTTGGATTATAAAAAATTACTCCTAAGATTGTTCATTAAATTGTGGTTCAATTGGTGCGACAAAAACTTTTAACAATCTAAAAATTTGGACTTTGAATTCTCGTAACAATTCCTCTATGGCTCCATTTGGTTGGCGAGGAAGTAAAGTGAATTTAGAATTCGATTCTTCGAAAAATAAATCTATAGAAAGTAAAGATATTCACATGTTTGAATACTTATAAGAATTTTAATAGAAACGTTGGATGGATTCTTATTATAGTGTTTAACATGCAATAGAATTTCATGAAATGTAATTTAATTTTGACTTATGTCTTCAATTATATCCCTACAAATTGAATAAAAATTGAAATCGTTAAATAATGTTAATTTGTAATACAAGTTATATTATTAAATGTTAATTTTTTTTCATTTTTTATATTCTAATCATATAATATTGTTATATCATAAATATAATATTTAAAAAGCCTCAACCTAGTACAAAGATAAATCTTAAAATTCAAATCAAATATCAAATTTTTTCTAACATTGAAAATAAAAATACAAATAGTGCATTATTTCAATTAGACAATCTCAAAATGAAAATAAAAAAATGTCATAACATCCTAAATTTAATAAATTTGAAATTCTTAAAAACTAATTACTCTTTAAATCTGTCTTAGATATTCTTCTTTATCAGCATCCTGAAGAGTGAAAAGACAATCCATATGATTTGAATTATTTACAAGTTTTATTCCAGGTCTAATATGTTCAGCTTGTATCAAAACTTTCATTTTCCTAAGTTCTTCCAATTTTTGCCTATTCTCATATTCTTTCTGATTCGGCCCTGCAATAGATTTTATAACTTTAGTCATTTGCTCGTTAGATTTCTCCAAACTCTCAGTAAGCTTTTCAACGATACTTCCAAACATAAAACTAAACTATCAGCACTCCTCTTCCTTTTGCGATGTGCTTTTTTTAGCCTTCTTCACCTTGAGAATTACCCCTAATTGGTTGATCTCTTTTAGGCTCAAAATCATCTTTCTCATTAGATTCTTCATTCTCTTCATCCGAGTTCTCTTTTTTGTTTATATTTTCTAGCATATTTGCGGGTGCTTCAGTATTTTTTCCTAGTAGCTCGATCTTATCCCCAAATAATAGCTAGTTTATCCTCCTGCAGCCAAATCCATTCCAGCCATTCTTTATCACCTATCAATTAATCAACAAATTTGAAAATAAAAAAATTAAATTTTATTGAATAGATATAAGAAATTACTAATTTTGAAGTATGGAAAATTACTACTACATAGGTACAGCACATGAATGTAACTTAAATATGATTACTTCTAATCAAGGCATTATGAGTACAAAAACACCATAATTTAGTCCAAGACCAAAAAAAAAAGGTCTAAGCACAGACATATTACTTCTTCCATGAAACCGTACAATTCTGGTATGCTTGAGATTACACTTTTTGCAAAACAGTATAAGATTGCCACTAGAGGCAAAAATTTAAACTTTTGTCATTCCCTATTTTAGCTTTCATAAATAGCATTTCATCGACCATCTACTCTGCTATAAGAAAAACATTTTTCAGCAACTAGCATGAAATAAATAACGAAGGAGTTAATCTCGTTTCATTACATTGTTTATACCTGAAGTTTGAAGTTGTCGGAGTTCAAAGGCACCCATGACCTGTCGATCTCTACAAAAAATTGGACGTTAATCCTGCTAACGGAAGAACAATACGAATAGTTAAAGAGGAGGTAAGGTTTTATAAAAAAAGCTGTCGTAAAATAGAGAGAGAAGAAATGATTGAATTGACTAGCGTATTTTTTAGATTAAATTCCTGAAGGAAGTAATCTAAATACTAAGGGGTCTTGTTTGGTTGGCATGGATTGGGAAAGTAATGGATTCTTACTTAGAAAAGTAATCTTTTTTCTAAAATTTATATTATCAAGTTTGTTTCTTTTTTTTTAGTAGTTAGGAAAGTAAAAACTTTCTCAATCTAGGGAAAGTAGTAGTACTTTACTTAGATCCTAAATCTCATCACCTCCTTGGTATTTAGATTACTTTTCTCAGGAATTTAACCTAAAAAATATGTTAGCCAATTCTACCCTTCTTTCTCTTTCAACTCTACGACAACTCTTTTTATAATAA